>JASAMW010007331.1:0-40107 GCA_030247985.1 Epsilonema sp. ZAB3_2
AGCGCCACTGTGCTGGAGTCTAATGGTGTTGCTTTTTGGAAACCACGTACGTAATTCGTTCATCATAGGTAACATACGTTTTCATGTAAGTACGCGTTAAACATAGCGGAAGCCTTAACCATTGGCTCAGTAGTAAATTTTGGCCACCTGTGTCGAAGCTTCTTAAAGTTGGAAAAGATCAGTAGTGGAGTAGGTGGAAAATGATCCGAAAAAATTCCCCTTTGTGTCAGGCCAGTTCGGAGCCACGGAACCTTCCGATTATAACGCGCGCAACTTATCCACTCATTCATCGCGCCAGTTGAGTAAAATCAGCCAAAAGCCCCTCTTGAATAAATTCTATTCTTTGCTGCTTAGAGCAGGGCTGTTTGTCAGGCGAGCGGGATTACGTCATATGATGTCATTCTGATTTTTTTGCTGCTAGAGCAGGTTTGTCGGAGCGAGCGGGATGACGTCATGACATCATTATGAATTATCCAATCAGCTTTGAGTATTCACGTGAGTTGGCAGAAAAGCGAATAAATAGAAAAGGAAAATAATAAATAATAAATACCAATATTTCCCTGTTTCACAAATGCAAAAATAACGATTATGAAATCTCAAATAAATAAAAAAATACAAAAACATTTCTGGCACAATAAAAAACACAAACAGCAAAAAATTATTTTTCACTTCAAAACCAAACAACGATTACGAAATAGTCACAATACTAACACCAATCATCAAATAAATACAAAATATAATCAGCAAAAATACAAACACGGCAGCAAATACACCAAAACACAAAATATAATACGAAAAAAAACAAACATGCCAGCAAAAACAACAAAACACAAAAATTGCCTCTTTTACAAACGATTATGAAATATGAAGCAAATACAACAAAAAAACCTACCACTTTCCTTACCAGTTCAAATCGTCAATAGAACAGCAAGCCTTCCCTTCCAATCCAAACAAAGGGAACGATTACGAAATTCCACCAATGATAACATCAACCAGCAGACGCCTTCACCAACACAATCTCTCTTCACATTGCTGAAAGCATAACAATAAAGAACAACTACTCTTGCTGCCAACTCACGTGAATACTCAAAGCTGATTGGATAATTCATAATGACGTCATGACGTCATCCCGCTGGCCCGACAAACCTGCTCTAGCAGCAAAAAATAAATGACGTCATATAACGTCATCCCGCTCGCCTGACAAACAGCCCTGCTCTAGCAGCAAAAAATAGAATTTATTCAAGAGGGGCTTTTGGCTGATTTTACTCAACTGGCGCGATGAATGAGTGGATAAGTTGCGCGCGTTATAATCGGAAGGTCCGTGGCTCCAAACTGGCCTGAAACAAAGGGGAATTTTTTCAGATCATTTCCGCCTACTCCACTACTGATCTTTTCCAACTTTAAGAAGCTTCAACACAGGTCGCCAAAATTTACTACTGAGCCAATGGTTAAGGCTTCGGCTATGTTTAACGCGTACTTACATGAAAACGTATGTTCCTATGATGAACGAATTACGTACGTGGTTTCCAAAAAGTAACACCATTAGACTCCAGCGCAGTGGCGCTGGAGTAAAAAGTAGAATTGCGTCCAATTGTTCGCAAAATAACGGTGGAATAATAGTAAACTGGTTCTACGAGAATAAAAGAAAAGAACTTACCACTGTATGTGACGGCAAGCGCAGTTACCGTTGTGCTGTCCCCCCTCTTTTCATTCGGTCTTCTTCCTCCTCCAGCAAAACAGTTCCAAACAAGCTTGCACGTTTACGTTTTCTTTCTTCTTCTTTAGCTTGGCGCGCGGCGGCTTCGCTTTCGCACTTCACGTCGTACTCGTACGTACTCGCTACGTACGTGATAAACAATAATAATTGCGCTGTGCTCAAGGTTGCCAGATCCCAAAATGCCTCATTACTGTGACACTCGGGGTTCATTACTACGCAAAACCCATGTTGAAATTTTGACACTGCAAAAGCGCCAATTGAAGCCAAAACCCAGCTAAGAGCATGCAGAAGCTGTACTGAATCACGGAAAGATTGATTCAGAGTGAAAAATGGCAATAGTATGGCCGATTTGCTTCAGAAAATAGCGAATGTTGGCCCGTTCACAACGAACGCTGTCAACGCAGATATCGACGTTCAACGCAGATATCGACGTTCGACGCAGATATCGACGTTCGACGCAGATATCGACGTTCAACGCAGATATCGACGTTCGACGCAGATATCGACGTTCAACGCAGATATCGACGTTCAACGCAGATATCGACGTTCGACGCAGATATCGACGTTCAACGTAGATTATGGAAATCTACGTAAATCTGTATTTTTCTCCAATAATAACGCCGGCATAGATGATGATGTTGTTTGGTACGTACGTACGTACGTATTTCCATCAAGTTTTCGTCGATGTTTGCTACTTTTTTCTGCGATCGCTAATATCTGCGTCGAACGTCGATATCTGCGTCGAACGTCGATATCTGCGTTGAACGTCGATATCTGCGTCGAACGTCGATATCTGCGTCGAACGTCGATATCTGCGTCGAACGTCGATATCTGCGTCGAACGTCGATATCTACGTTGAACGTCGATATCTGCGTTGACGTCGATATCAGCGTTCGTTGTGAACGGGCCATGTGGAAGAAAAATTTGAGAAAATTTTTGAAATTTGGACCTCAAAATAGTCTAAAAACACACTTCTGGAAGTTTTTCCCATACTAACAGGTCGACACCAAATATTACTACTTTATTACTACGATTACTACGCCACTCAGGTAGGTACCTACAGAAAGTCAAAAATTACTACTTGTAGTAATATATTACTACACCTGGCAACCTTGGCTGTGCTGTGCAGCGTTGCCTGCGCTGCGGCACTGCGGGCCGCGCAGAAGTTCACGTGAAACCTCGTCGATGATTGGACAAAGTATCCATGGTCGTTCGCCCTTTTGGCTTCATCTTCATCAAGTGCTTCAATTTTGACACAACGCATTGAGAGGATTGCTTTTGACCCAACGCAATCAGCTGCACGCAATAACGCGCGTATCATGCCGCGTTCAGATTAGAACATGGACATAAAAGAAGAAAAACGTAAAAGCATGGACAGCCACGGACATTTTCGCGCTTACACCTTACGTCCAATACGCCGGTCCAAATTATTTTCCCGACCTCGTTCATCCATATGTTTCCGTACATTGGCCCTCTATTGACTGACATTCGGCGTTGGCATGGCCTTACCTATGTATGTACGTACATGCAGCACCCAGCTTTGCTATACATACCACGCATACGAACTGACATACATAGAAACCAACCGTAGCTATATCCACAAAAACGCCAAAGTGCAATCATTTTTGCTTTTTTCCTTGCAGGGAGTGGTCGCTTTAGAGGATAAGGTTTTTCGGGTGCTCGGCAATGTGGTTTCTCGCTGCAGCTTTTCTGTTCCTTCTCCCAGTTGCGTTCCACTGGTGCTGCCTTTCCAACAAGGAGCGGCCGAAAAAGAATGCTGGCGGGGAGCAGGATGTGGCCAAAGCAGCGGTTTCTACTAGCATGGAAGGTGGAGAGATGAAAGCGAAGCAGCAGTCGGACGACAAGAAGTCTGAGGGCAAAAAGGAGAAGAAGGGCGGCAAGAAGACGCGGAGCAAAAGCAAGTCTGGAGGTGACGGAGACAAAGCGCCAGGGACGGATGTGACTCCCGCTTCTTCCAAACCTACTAGCACTCTTCCAGTGGGACCGGCCATCCCGAGAGAAAGCGACCAGGAGGATCATGAGGTGGAAGCGGACAATCCCGACTACCAGACCAACATCCAGGCCCCCACCAACATCTTCGAAGCTTCCCGCAAGACAACGCTGAGGAAGAATCAAGCAGCTGCTCTTGGGGAAATTCGCCCTCGATCGAAAAGACAGGAGGACGAGCTGCCGCAGTCCAGCAAGGAGACTGTGGATTCGGATTACCTCGGCATGCCAGGAGAGACACCGAAAGAAGAGGATGCCGCCGTAGTGGCGAAGCAGGGTCGAAAAGCCGCCTCCGCCCGCTTGTAGCTCACTCTACTCATACACTCTGTGCTCACTTTGCTGGTAATAGGTGTCGTGTCTGTTCTACGCTCAGAAATAAAACATTCATTCATTCGAATATCTACGTATGTTGTACTTGTGCGCATTGGCATTCGTGCAGTAGTGGATTGTTGTTGCAATGCAATAATTGGTGAATTCGGTAAATTGTTCATTCACGTGCAGGTAGGAAGATGTTGAGCAAATTCTGCATTGCATAATTGTTCCAATCTGCAGAAGTGGCCCGTCAGTGGCGGTGACAGATAGCAGACAAGCAGAAGGGGCAGTAGAACCAGTCCGGCGGGCTGCTCTTTTTTGTCATTGACACGGCGCATCCTGTCAAGGCAGCCTGTCCGTCCTATATTACTAACCAACACTTTCTTCTTTCCCGGCGAAAATTTCGAAAAAAGATATCTTTTCTGCTGCTACTGGCCAAAATTGACGCCATTTCACCAATAACGTCCGTTCACGTGCGTATGATACGCTCATGCATACCAATCCAGCCAGTTCTCTCTCCTTCTCCTCCCAGGTTTGCCTAGATTCGTTTCATTTTGCTTGGCCTTGCTACTTCGGCTAATTTCGAATTTCGATCGTCTCTGCTCCGCGTCCGCACTCACCTTTGCCCAGGTGGATGACCACCTTGATCATTCACTCGTTTGTTCACTCGGAAATCGTCACCGCCAAATGAAATCAATACCGATCCGTCGTCGAAAAAAGTCAAGTAACGCCTGCGGCCAATTGACATTCTGCTGTAAAATCCACATTATTCTCTTGCCATTCCCGCACATTCTACACTGTGCATGGTACAGTACAGTACGTACATAGTACAGTACGTACTACACTACAAGGTGCGCTTCGGCCGTTGATCGGTGCCTGTCGTTGTTATTTCAGAGACATAGTATTTTCGATTTTATTGCCCAGATACAAGGATTTTTAGGTGTATTTTATTTCGCGTTGAGTCGTGTACTCCGCCCCCTTTTCTTTCACTTTTTCACGTCTCATTTGTGAGTATTTGACATCAAACAAAAAACGCCCCACGGCGGAGAAAAACCGTCACGCACGATACGTCACGCGTGGTAGAGAGTATGGAATGGACACATGGTCCATGCTTAGTTGGACTACTTTGATAGACGTATACTGTATGTAATCTGTGCCACAGGTGGCAGGCAATCGAAAAGTCGAAAGGTAGGCTAGTGTATTTTGTCATTTCCGTCTCATTGGTGTTCAAAATACGAAGCTATACGGCCATACTGTATTGTACACATGACATATCGCTGTTCGTGGATGAATGCCTTTAGCCCACCTCGTTTTAAGTGGAATCGCGCAGCTTTGTCAGGTCAGACTACTTGGAAGCTTGCCTCTGGTTCTACACAGCGGCAAAACAAGTTCTTTTGCCATCTTTCATCGCTGCTGTGGTCCGGCAGTAATTTTTCAGTCGCTCATTTGGAACCAAACCAAAAAGGATGACTGTTATCATCGAGTTTTTATTATAGTCGGTTGGGTCGAACGGCCTCGTGGATCGCATGAAACTACATACCTACTGCACCGTATGTATGAGTGGATTTTTCGACACTTGTGGGCCTTTGTTTGCATGTCACTCAACAAGCACACTATGTGTGTACGTTATGCGTGTTTGTGTGTTCGTAATTATGGTCAGCTGTCTCTGAATGACCGCATTCTCCAACCCTGTCAAAATATTTGTAAAAAATATTACATTTCATTATTCTCGCGTATTGTTTACTACTTTGTTTATTTACATTAGAGGCGGCGAACTGTTGAAATTTGGGCGAGGTTTTCGTTTTCTTTCGCCTTGACGCTCCCAATGGTATACATGTAGAAACGATATGAAGATTGAAAGGTGTGGGTCTATGCATGTCTGTGATCCATCTTTTTGTCAGAAATATTGCTCTCTCCTCCGTCCCTTTCTCTATGTGCTGTGCATACATTTTAAAGACTTCGCCAGCCTCCCTTCTCCAGTAGTTCTGCCCTGGAGGCGGCAGCTATTTAAGAGTATTCCTCCCAGTTTTCTGTGAATTACGTGGTGTGAGATGGGCCAGGCGAAGACGGTATCTTATTCTTCAGTGGGAATCAGTGGATGATGGAGTCCAGACAATTTACCCTAGTTTTGTCAGAAAAACCGTTAGAAAGAATTCAATGCAGGGGCAGTTTTACTGGCGATTTTCGCGCATTGGGACACGTGAGAAGCACTGATGTCAACTCGGTCTTCAGGAAAAACGGGTAAAGTAAAGTAAATTACCCGGGTATGCCCTAGCCCGGGTAAAGTAAAGTAAATTTACCCGGCTCCTATCAAATCGGGTAAAGTAAAGCCATATGATGCATTTTACCCGGGTAAAATCGGGTAAGTATGGGAAATTACTTTAGTACTAAAAAGTTAGCAATAGCTCGGCCTATGTAGTTTTTCTGCGCCACTGTTTCATTTGAGCCTTTGCACAGTAGCTTGCCGCTACGTTACATCCTGCATACATTACTTACAACATGCATTGCATATGTACTTTATGTAACGTACAGTGTATTCATCGGCACCGTCATTTTGCCTGACCGTAAGTGAGCTATTGTACCATACGTACATACATATACATATACTGAACCATACGTACATTCGTGGTATGTACAGTACATATACTATATACATTACATAACATAAGATATGTATGCTATGCGCGAATGAACAAACATTGAAGTGCCGCTTCGTGTGTTGTCATCTCCGCCTCGAGGAAGGAATTAGATGCGCGCGAGTGCTGAGCTGCCTAGAGCACACGCTTTACTCGAGTACGTTTACCCGGGTAAGTACTGAGTAAGTATGTGCCGAGTAAATCGGGTAATCATTGGCCATACTTACCCGCACTTTCAGCATTTTTACCCGGGTAAGCGTCCACACTGCCGGGTACCGGTAAACCTTACCCGATAAGTCATTACATCGGGTAAAGTAAAGTAAATTTACCCGGCCCAAAATTGGCCATTTTACCCGGGTAAAGTACCGGTAAATTTTACTCTGACATCAGTGGTGAGAAGTACATAACTGATCGAGTGAAGTCAGGTGCGCACGCATGAATATTCATGATGTACGTAGGTACATACGTACTGTACACAAGCACATGTGCAATGTATAGGAGGAGGGGCTCAGATGACGATGACTGGTGTTGAAAACGGTTATACCGTCGAGAAACGGTTCTGTGCCACATCACTAGAAGATCCAGTGCGGCGTTGTGTACGTATGTGTAGTGTGTACGTGTTTATCCATGCAAATACTACCAGTGCCAGTTCTCCGTGACTGTACGTACATAAGTATGAGGAGGCGGCGAAGAGTGCCGTATGTGTATGTACCGTACGCGTTGCGGATTGCGTGGCGCGGTTGGGCAAATATCGGTTCGCCGATCCCGCGTCTCCCTCCGTCGTATCAGCGTTGAAAACACTCCCATTTTCACTTTCGCTGCCGCTCCGAAGACTAGACTCTGACTCTATCTTCGGTATACACACCTCTATCGCTACAATTACTTCTTCTTCTATTGCAGCCTACCACCGTCTATAGAGCCCGAATTTGGAAAGTGAAGACTTACTCTTCTATCTCTGCTCTCTCTTCGCCTTGGGATACGACGCATTGCCGAAGAGAAAGCGACCAACTCGGAGTGCGTGCGAAGCGAAGAATAACTGCGACCACTTTACCACGCAATCTTCACAGTATATTCTTCTTTTCGGCCCACCCATCTCATCTTTATGAACCGAACAACAAGAGCTCTAGAAAAGTAGCAGGCAAAAGCCGGCATGTGGAGCCCGATTGGCCGTACTGTACACCTAATCTGTATTTTGCCCGACTTGGTACGCAGAAGGATGAAGAGATGAAGAGCGATTGCCGCCGACAAGAAAAAGGTGGCAGTAGTACGAGCAGTAGTCATGGCCTCAACTCGAGAGTTCGGCTATTATAAAAGTTGGAAGCACAGCGTGTTGCATAACTTCTGGAGGACAAAGACATGGATGGCCATTATGTTCTGCCTTCTCCTCCTGCCAGGTTAGGCCTAAGGGCACTCTTGTGCAAAACTCTGTAACCGTGACCGAGGCCATGATGGACAGATTGTAGCATATCCAGTCAATGCAATCACTACTGGGCTGTGTAACCTAACGAAGCAAATAAGATCTTCAACTGTTCAAATTGCGACAACTATTTCATATTTCTGTAGGAGTCTCGACTCAGCCGCCGCGTCCACAACAAAAGCAGAAGAACGGCAATCGAACTCGAAACAACGGCAACGGCGGCGGTAAAGGAGGTCCTCAGAAACCGCAGAAAGCGCCTGTCACACGGAATTTCCACTGTCAGCCCAACGGATGTTGCGATCAGCACGAATGGTGCCGCTTCTGGTCCAGCATAGGCGAATGTCAAGCCAACAGGGATTGGATGTCACTCAACTGCCAACTCGCATGCTCAACCTGCCCGTTCAACACAGGTACCGTACGGAGACGTTACTGGTATTTGTGCTTGTTTATTGCATGCTCGCTTTACGGGTACGTACGTACGTCAAAACACCGCACCGAAGCTGGGTACGGGTCGAGCTTATCTTGAAAAACCGTTGTGCACATACGATACTCTGATCTCTGATTATGTTGGCTTGGCTACCTACGTAATCGCCTTTTGTACGTAAGGTGACAAGTGCACCTGCATTGGGTACATTTTGTTGTACTTCATCTGGCAGTATTGTTTTTGATTTTTGACATAAAATATGGGCGGCAGTTCGTTCAGGCCATGAGTTCGGTTTTGACTGGGGCAAAATCGTTTCGGAGAAAAAGTGAAATTTCTCCGACAACTTGACACATGTCTTTTCCGTCAACCGCCGCCGCCTTTCCAGTTCAAGAAGTTTTTTTTTACCACGAAACGATATCGACTTGTCCGTGGCAAGGAAAGGAGTTTAAAGTTACGGACCAACCAGACCAGATTGCATTGCGTATACATTTGTAGCGCGCAGGTGCATTTATTTCTGCAGAACTTTTTTGCTAGTGAGCCCAATTTACTGCAAAACGCAAAGCTACCGTAAACTCTTTTGAGCTATGCGAGTGGTACCATTATTTCTAAAAGCCATTAGCTCGAGAAGGAATAATTTCTGTACCATCAAGGGTAATAGCGTCGTTGCAACAAAGATTGCTTTTCAAATTAGTTTATTGTGGTCCACTTTTTGTAAAGAGTAATTTAGGAAAGTTGTCGTTTTATGAGAGAATATTTGGGCGTATTTTCTCAAAAATGCGCGTTGTGCGGAATAAAAACTTGCTTTCCGTACGTGGGGACCGGTTCCCGTCGGAGCAGGTGGGTTTTTCAGAAGCCAATATTAATGACGTAACCTTACCCTTTTATCGAAGCGTCTGATGCGAAATTGATTGGCACTTTAGCGCTATCAATCAGGCCAACCACGTCAACGAGAAATGTTGCACATCTTGAAAAAAATTCACACAAAGGGCGGATACAGTATGACACCAGTGTGGTACACTCGTATGAAACCGTCGGTCGTAGTATTGTGATGTTCCATAGATAAACCCATGGTAAGCGGCGATTAGTGGTGCTTATGTACGAAATCAGAAATGACGACACCGCTTATCCATTCTTGAGGGGTCATGGGGCAGCTTGTTGGCAAAATATGCTACGTATGTACTACAACCAAATAGCAAAAGCACATACATATTCTTACCACCCTTTGCGAATTCATACATATCAGGAATACAAAACACCTCGATGGTAATGTGAATCGAATCTTGCAGGTGGAAACCGCGTTCAACAGCAGCCACCAAGACCAAATGGACCAGAGCAGCAGCAGCAACAGCAGCAAAGATCGGCGGCAGCAACTGCACCTGGAAGCAACTCTCGATGCAAGACAATTATGACTGAGTTTCCGTCGGAATTTAGCTCAAAAATTGCAGAAGAAAAGTTGGTGGTAGCAAGGGAAGGTACGGAATTGAATAACGCTAATTCTCAGCAGATAACAGCAACAGTACTCAAGAGTTAGCTGATTTTACATGCCTGTACATAGTATTGATTGGTAGGCTTTTACTTGTAATGTCTGAATTTTGTGTTGGCCATTGGGTCACTATTTTTGCCTAGATTCATCGGGAAGACGGACGTTATCACTAGCGGATGTTACAAACAGCAACAAACAGTTCGGATGCGTTCCGTCATTGGATTTAGCCGACTGCATCCGCAACCTATGCTACCACGCCCTTTACAGAACACATGATGGAACTTGTAACAACTTGCAGCATCCAATGCGAGGATCCGCATTCACTCCTTACAGACGACTACTGGCTCCGAAATACGACAATGGCATCTCAGCCCCTGTTTGTAAGCTTCAAATTTTCAGCCTACGACTCCAAACCAAACATTACCATTACTATGTATTTACCATGGGGCTAGAAAAGGCTGGGGCTTGCTAGGGGGGCTTGCGGGACTTTTTTTTTTGGCCCCCTTTTTAACCTTTGATAACATCTCACCTCACACACACCCCCCCCCGGCTATACCATCTTCGTGGTACCGAATGGGTACTTTAGTTCGGAAAATGCGCCTTGTATTGAGCACAGTCGACGAATTATTAGTCAGAATAAGGTAGGTATCGTTGTAAAATGTCTAACCATAAACGAATTACAAAGCTCAAATTTTATCACATTTGGCAAATCTTCAATAAGGGTACGTACCTACTAGTATGTGATGTAGTATATTGTTGGTACAAAATTTGAACCTATTTCAATTGGTTCATTCGGGGTTGAGATGTGATAACAATCGTTGTTGGAGTCGAGGCTGAAAAATATGTACTGTACAATGTATGTATGTACTACGTTGTAGAAGTATTCATTTGGTATACGGCTCAATTTTGATGGTCTGTTGCAGCTTCTGCTAAAGTTCGACGACCGAGCAGTCGACAAGCGTCGCGTTTCCTGCTCAGCTCCCCGCAGCAGGTGACGAACAATAAGTTCAGCGCGCTGTTGATGCAGTTCGGTCAGTTTCTGAGTCACGACATTGCCAAGACGACGTTGCTGCCTGCTGACCAGTGCAAGACGTGCGCTGACGTACCCGGTCGCTGTTTCAACGTGAGAACGGATCCGTCGGATCCGGTATTCGGTCAGTTTGGATGCTTGCGCGTGGCTCGCTCCAGTCCGGTGTGCGGCAGTGGACAAACGAGTCCGAGGCAGCAGCTGAATGAGAACACGGCCTATATCGATGCCAGTCAGGTGTACGGCTGTTCGGAACGCGACGCCGCCAGCTTCCGCAATGGATTTAGCGGTCTGTTGCGAGTGGCACAATTCCAGAACAAGGTCTTCTTGCCCTTTAATCAGAACGACTGCTTCGGGCCCGGCAACTGCAACGCCAACTTCCAAGCCGGCGACAATCGCGCCAACATTTTCATCGGCCTCGCAGCCATGCACACGCTGTTCGTTCGCGAGCACAACCGTATCGCCACGAAGCTGAAAGGCTTCAATCCGTCCTGGTCCGGCGATCGCGTGTTTCAGGAGGCGCGCAAAGTACTCGGGGCGGAAGTGCAGTCTATCGCCTTCAAAGAATGGCTGCCAATCATTCTCGGCAGCCAGTTCGACCACGTGATCGGCAAGTACAGCGGCTACAAGCCGGGCGTGGATGCGACTGTGGCCAACGAGTTTACGTCGGCCGTATTCCGGTTCGGACACGGAATGATCCAGGAATTCTACAGTCGACTGGACGATCAAGGCCAGCCGATTCCGCAGGGTGGCATACGATTCGACGACGGCATCTTTAAGAGCAACAAGCTCTTGTTCGAAGGCGGCATCGATCCGATCATACGCGGCCTGATGGTGGCGGCCGCCAAACGACCGCAGCGTTTGACTCCGGCCATCACCGACAGACTATTCGGTAACACGGATCTCGCATCCACAAACATTCAACGGGGACGCGACCACGGACTGCCCAGCTACAACGACTGGCGTGAATTCTGTGGACTCAACAGGAGTCACGCCTTCGAAGACCTCAGCGGAGAGATATTGGACGGAAATCTGCGCGCTAATCTCCAGCAGGGATTCGTCAATGTCGGTAAGTACCAAACAAGGTTATGTAGACAACACGTTTCCTGTGTACACAAAATGCGGGTATCATGTCGAAATTAGCTCGCACCGTATAGGGTTAACTCTATACACTACTGTCGCTCTGCGGTAGCCTACTAATAGCTTACGAATCCAACTTCGGAAACCTTGCTGCGTTCACAGATAACGTGGATCTTTATGTTGGTGCTTTGCTGGAGGATCCAGTCATAGACGGCATGGTCGGTCCGACTCTCAGCTGTCTCATTGGCGAACAGTTCAAAAGGCTCAGAGATGGGGACAGGTACAATGTACGCATATGTGTACAATATGTATACGTATATGTAGTTAGTATGTATATGTATGTACGTTCAGTTACCCTGCTAAACAGAAATTACTATTAAGACGTTCAGAAAGCAATTTCGGAGAAACGTGCAATTTCGCTATGACGCGCAAAGCGAAACTTTACTGCTTGTTTTATGCGCAGGCTTCTTTTGGGGTTGAAAACTGCACGTACCCATTTCGGTATACCCAAAGGTAGAATTATTGATTTGATGCCTGTTGCAGCATCGGTGTTTTATTGCAAATTCCAGAAAAGTTTCCTCTTCCGTTGATGAAAAAATGCTTTGTCGTCACCCATCGGGCCTGAGCTATGTATGTGTGTACTGAGTAGAGGTCTCACGGGTACCCGGACCCGGAGCCGGAAAAACCCGGCTTTTGTGGTACCCAGACCCGGACCCGCAAAAAGACGAAAATCCGGATCGGGTCCAAGGTGTAAAACTTTGGCACAATTTGGATTTTCTGCTCAATGTAGTTTGAGCATTTTCTAAATTTTCTAAGAAAGACTAGAAGGCAATTATCTTTGAATTGTGACATGCACAATGAAATTATGGAGCTGATGCTGATGTTTCAAAATTTACCACCTGGAGGTTTTTGTATTTTCTTTTGAAACGAACTTTCTTTTGTTTATTTTATAGCTCTTACTGCATGTACATGTACAAACTGTATGTTACGTACGTGTAGGTACTACAGGGTGTCTCACGTAAACGTCCCTAAAGGTCAATAGTGGCACCACTGATTTCAAAATGTTGAAAACGGGGTTGCAAATTTGCAAGCTCGTAATTTCATCCCTACATGACCTATCTGGCTCAAATTTTGCCACAAAGTATGGTATATTCTTGGGTTTCTGGGGACAAAATTTCAGCTTTTTATATCTACTGTAGTACGGAAGTTATAAGGCTGGATCGTTAGGGAGGTCTACGTGAGACACCCTGTACATACGTACGTCGTATGTACATACATACGTACGTACAGTAAATTCCTACTACTGTAATGTTGCGTGTATTGCCCCCCTCGAATATAGCCCCCCCCTCGTATATAGCCCCCCCCCCTAATCGGTGCCTATCGTCATTTGTACTCGTATATAGCCCCATATTAGAAACTGCGAAAAACGACGAAAACGAAGGTTTTTACAGCTGAAAGCAGCGTTTTCGACGTGTTTCTAGCCATAGCAGTTGATGGCAAATCATTTGGGACAGTTTGGGATACATTTTGGTTTTCACCCCTCTTGACCACCCCTTCAGACATGGCCGATCATAGCCCAAAATGATAGTTTTTGCGCTAGAATAGCTTGTTTTATACCACTTTAGCTTGAAAACATGCAAAATAAACCAGAAAAACGAGTTCAGGAAGTCAAAAAACCTTACTTTGGTCACTAATGCAAAATGCCCTTTTATATAGCCCCCCCTTTTGTATAGCCCCCTCTCGAATATAGCCCCCCTAATCGGGGCTTACCGATCATATAGCCCCAGGGGGCTATACACGAAACATTACAGTACCCGACCCGGGCCAGGAACCCGCGGGTTGGCGTTGGCATTGGCTGAGACCACAGAATGCTACAATTTACTTACCACGGACCCTGATAGTACGTACAGCAAGAACTAGAGTTAGCCCTGATTACTGGAGCTGTTGCAGGTTTTGGTATCAGAATCCCGGTGTGTTCTCCGCAGCTCAGCTGGCGGAATTAGACAAAGTGTCCATGGCGCGCATCCTTTGTGACAACGGCGATAACTTCGCTTTCTCACCGCGACACGCATTCCAGCTGACCACCGGAGCCAATCTGATTCCCTGCCAAGAAATCCCCAGCCCTGATCTGTCCAAGTGGACACAAATATGATGCCGACTTTACCGTAGATTTCTATTTAGATTAGCGAGAGAGTAATAATCTTTCAGTCATTTATGCGGGTAGCAGAAGCAAGCTAAAGCATTCGTTTCGCTTTTCCTAGAGTATGTACTCTTAAGGTCTCAATGCCCTGTTTTTCTGAGCATGGACTCCTGTACTACTAGTGAAGTATCTGGTGATATCTAATTCCAGCTGTTTTCACTTCCTGACACCATACGATCATCCGTCTGCTTGTTTTCCGTTCGCTGTTTCCGCTCCAGTCGCGCTCTCTGCGCTCGTCTTCGTACTATGCAGGGACAACTGTCTATGCATGGACTTCTGGATAAATTTAGTCCAGGCTCTCCTGAGCCAACGAAAGCGAGTTGAGAGGAGATCAAGATATCGATCGAAAGCTTGTTACACGATCTCTTTGACGAGCCATAGAGCGCCTCTTGAAACGGCCTCTCCGTGGCGCTATTCTTGATTGAAACGATAACTTTTTCAAACACGTTCTTCTTGGATAACTTTGCGTAGAGGCAACGTAGAGAGGCGCCGCAGGTACCGATCGATTCCTCTCGTCAAGACGCGTTGAATGGTGTGCCGCATGTTGAAAAATACCCAGTGGTTCCTTCGGAACACCCAAATCGCGTGGTTTTTGGGGCGTTCTTCGGCGTGTCGTACTGCGCCGAATACAAGAGCTTTGGCGCTGCCGTTTGGTGTACGTGTAGAGGAAGGGTTGTTCTATATTTACATGATAAGTGATCACTTTTATCTTGCACATAACGGCTACGAGGAAGCCTCAAATTTGGCTCCGAAACAGGGCATTGAGACCTTAACTCTTGTCCATGGCCTTAGTGCGCACTTTCTGTAGATACATACACATACTGTAAGTACATACTCTTTCTGTAGATACGCATCGCAATCGCAAGCATTCGCGAACGCGCCTTGTCACAACTTTTGTCATACTCAAATGTTACCATTTACCTGCCTTGCCATGATGTACTACGTACTATAGGTACTAGTAGCACAGAGGTGTAAAAAAACAAAAGGGCTTTCAGTATTGCCTAATCATTCATCAAGCGAGATGCATGGGTGTACGTACAATTCAACTGTACTGCCGTAAATTTGATACTCTATGTCTATAGTAACATTACTGTTTCCTGGGATACTATCGTAGGTATGCTTTGATTGTATTGCATACAAATGCTGTCCGCATCGTAGTATACATGTAGTTGGTACGTTCCATGAAGTTCTTTATTATTATATCATAGTTATACATAGGTAGGTAGCAGATAAATGATGATCCTATAATTATATTATAGACGCATGCTCACCATATGTAAATATAAAACTCTGAGGAAAAATAAAAGTTTCAAACACTCAAAATCTATATCAATATAAACTCTGTCCCGACAGACTAGCGTTTAGTACCCTTCCATCAACGACTCTGATAGGAGGTGAAATATCAGCCAATGAGTATAAAGTCCAGTTCAAAATATCGAACTGGCCTTTCCAAATATCAACGCACTAAAAGACGGACAAGCTAGAACCAAAATATAGACAAACAAATAATCCATAAATATGCAGCACGGTAAAGTACAAAGTGTATCAAAGACGCACAAGCAACCTTCATCACATACGGAGGCATACAGACAAGCAGCGTGCAGACAGCGTGCAACAATATTCGTTCTGATCTCGATGGCATAAGGTCAACCAACACCAGTAGTGCTCATAGAAACAATTCTCACGCTCATCTCATTATCACAGATAACAAAGAAACCAGCCTGACCATATCGAACAATGTCCACTCACTCACACGCTGTACAATGTACGTACATAGGTAACAGGTAAGTGCAAGAACAGAACGTACATCCTGTCCACAATAATAGAGTAATTGATCGGCTCAAACAAATATTTCGCCATCGTTTCTGTCATTGACTCATCTCTCAACTCAACTACTCAGATTGCACATTTGAAGCAAGATAGTATTATGCGCGTGACCGGCCTTATATCCGCTCCGTTCTGCTTCCTTCTCCGCATCTAAGTCAAGGGGCCTGAGCAACTCGACAGCTGCAAGGAAGAAGTAACAATAATATCAAATAAGAATAAATACCTTTATCCTACATCTTTTGGCTCGCCAAAGTCGTCGCAGTGCTCATCGCAGCCCGTAGTAAATTCGCCACAGTGACTGTGATGCACTGCAGTAGAAAAGTTTTTCGGCTGCGATGAATGTTCACCGCTGCGACGGGCTTCAGTTCAGTACTGGAGCAATCAATGCGGCGAGTTTGCAACGGACTACGTTGAGCGAGCGAGCGCTGCGACAATTTCCGCAAGCGTTAAGAATCCGTTACAGGGAAATTTAAAACAGTACTCTAATAATACAGCAAACAAAATAGTGTATTTGCAGCCAGCCAAGCATGACACATACAGCATAGTTCAGATGACTACATAGGGTACTATGGGGTAAACCCGGACAAGGGGTAAACCCGCACACCTAAGCTTTCCCGAACTTGCCGCTTCAGCAAATAATGAACATGGTAGCTCATTTGAAAGAGGCGAGTTCAAGGAATCGATTGGTAGAATACTTGTTTCAATCGGTCGTATGGTTGCTGTGATATACCAGGTGTCCGGGTTTACCCCACAGTACCCTATATCATCCCCTCCTTCCCTTCAGCCCCAACCCCACGTTTGCGAAGGATTGCCTTTTAGATTTGCTTACCCAAGCGGCGATTTCACCCGCGGTGCGTCCTGGACTCGAACCGCCACGCCGGAATCGTCGGAACTTCGCGCCATTGCCAATCTACACATTCAACACACGTATGTACAGTATGTACACGTCAATGCCGTTTGCGAACAACTGCCAGCCAGTTTGCAGCAGAAACAACAGCCAGAAATATACTGTAAAAAACTCAAAAAAGCAAAAGCACCACATACAATCACCGCTTCTGTCGCACAAATACACTTACCACGATGTCCAGCGTACTAGAGAAGCAGCAAAAAGGATCAGGCGGTTAGTGCAACCCACACATGATACAGTAATTATTATGTGTATACATACGAAAAAGAAATTGGCAGTACTGTCCGCTTACTTTCTCCTAGATTCCTTCATGAACTTCTGTATCTTTTTGGCGGCGGCTTGTCTCTTCCTCATGTAGTGACCTCTGAAGCGAAAACACATTTTGGAGAAACCGTAGGAGCTACTCACCCAATATGCACTACTTGAGGTATTCTTTTCGCTGGCCCCTTGTACTTTTAGTGTGTTTTTGTCGCGGCTTCGTCGACGTCTTTCGGTCATCGTGGAGTGAAAGAAGGACGAAACCGCCGACCTAAAGGGGAGCCTTTGCGGCCACCAGCCCAAGTCAACAGCTCAAGTAGTGCAACGTATGTACATTGTACGTTGAGTAGGAAGGCACCTACAGCAAGTAAGTAAGTTCTACCTGAAAGCGTGCTGTATCCTAATGGCGGCGAGATGCTGTCTCCAGTTGGCCAGCTCGTCGGCGGCCTCGCGCTCGCCGCCGCCTCCCTCCACCACGAAGGGCCACAGCCCCTCCTCCTCCTCCTCCCCCCCTGCAGCACCCGACCGCTGCAGCCGCTGGCGACGACACTGGCGCCTCGTCTGCCCGCCGCCGCCCGTCCCCTGCAGCTTCCCCCCGCCCTTCTTGTGCATCCGGAAATGCTTCTGCACCAAGAGAGCCGCCCGGTGAAGCTTCTTGAAGTACACGTACTGCAACAACACACCCATTCAACACGTCTAACAAGTAGGGTACTGCGGGGTACCCGGACACGGGGGTACACCCGGACACCTAGTGTATCTCAGCAACCATACGACCGATTGAGACAAGTATTCTACCAATCGATTCCTTGAACTCTCCTCTTTCAAATCAGCTACCATGTTCATCATTTGCTGAAGCGGCAAGTTCAGAAAAGCTTCCGAAGTGTCCGGGTTTACCCCATGTCCGGGCTAACCCCACAGTACCCTACACAGACAGCCAGCCGCAAGGTATGCTGTGCATGCAAAGGCATGAATGAATACCTACAGAAGAATCGATCTGATACCTGTTTGTATCTGCGATAGTAGCTCTGTATGATGATGGCGGCCCTTCGCTCAGACTCCAGCTGATTCTGGTTGCGCTGATGCACCACCCTGGCCTTGTACTGGCGAAAAGCCGTCTGAATGATCTTCGCCGCCTCGTACAACTCGCGCTGTTCACGATCTGCAACATGGAACGAAACCACATACAGTACCTGCATCACTTGCTTCTTCGAAAAACCATAGATACTGTTGCCACAAACTTCAAAATTCTTGATTAAACTGCTGCCCCATTGTGCCACCCCTTTACCGCCCTGCGTACTATGTCACTCGAGTAGAACGAATCGTCAATGCTCTTACTCACATCTTTGCAGAATGATCGGTCGAATCGAACCCATGGCGATTTTATAGCTACAACCGATGAGGAGGCGATATGAATGAAAGGCGAAGCCCTGAATGAATGAATTCCGAAGGCAACAACTGACACGGCGAAGGCCACGACACGACAGACAGACACGGCTGCAGATGAAAGAAAGAACGAGCCGGTCCCAAATACTCGGTATTGCTCAGTGTCAGCTGCGGGAAAGATGGACTGTTCGGTGTGCCACGAGCAGTCTTCAGGTTGCAGCTCGAGTTATGCCACTGCTTCCGCAGCCCACGCACTATGTATGCACACAGTTGGCAGGGCGTAGTCCCACAAGCAAGGAAGCTTTCAGCAGCAGCAAGGAATGCCACAAATCTAGAAAGCCGCCCAACACTTCTCGAATTCCTTGCGCAGAAGCGCACCAGCGGTAGCGCTACGATACAGAGATAATGACGCAGTTGATTGAGGCAACCAAATGTCACCTACTTATGCACGTCTGCAGCCCGATAATGCCCGCAACCGCAGCTAGAGTAAGCAACGAAGCAAGCGGCAGTATCGGGGGGACGGAGCTGCACACAAAATGGCGCTCAACAGTTCCAGGTATAGCCTACACACACACACACTGCAACTAAAAGCAAAGCGCGGCTGATAAATGATGCTGATGAGGTGCGGCGGCTAACGAGGGCCAAATGCCAACAGCCTCGGACCACAATAAATAAGCCAGGTAGAAGAAAGAATCTGCTTTTTCACACGAGCAGCTTATTAGGCCACCAGCCGCCTGCAACCCGAAGTAAACTTTCGACTTCAGCTCCTGCTCTGCTAATCGAAATCCAAACACGAGTTTACTCGCGCGCACAACGTCTTCAACAGCAGTCAGTCAGTAGTGGTGTAGGTGTACTCGCAATCGTTCGTACAGAAGGCGTGTTGGAGGAGAAACACGAGTGCGAACAACAACCGCCGCAGCCCTCTATAAACCACTAGATACCGCAAACTCCAACTGCGCAAACTGGCGTTTAGCAGGCGGCAATCTGGAGAACACAAACACAATGTGGAGTCCAGTTGCGGGTGATCTTTACTCCGCAGCTGTGCAAAAGCCAACCGCCGATTCTGCGAGCCTCCAAGGCTGTCAATCAAAGACTGATATGATCGCCCCCAGGCTCGCCAACACACAACACAACCTCACTCACTGACGAGCGATAGGAGAAACAATGAGTTGCGCGTGTGTGTACTGCAGAAAGAAATTTCGGATTCGTAGAATTGTCCGTCGCACGTAATACGTACGTACGCAGAGCGTCGATAGATGAATGTACAGTAGGCAGGCACTACGATTCAGACGAGACAAGCAGTCGTCGGTAGCAAGCAGCAGAGAAGAGAGGCGGCGAGGCGATTATGAGAGGTCGTCTTCGTTGACGCAGCTAGAAGGAGTCAAAGCAGTTCGCCTACTAAGCCCAAGAGTAAGCAAAGACTGCATAGGACGCCTGCTGACGACCAACTACAAAGGTTCCAAGTATATGTAGGTATGTGGGTATACCATATACTTTCCGCGATCATACGATGTTATATACGTATCTATTTGAGGGAATCTGAATATTACACACATACGTACATACGTGCAAAAGAAGAAGAGGCCGCGCAAGAACAGGCGAGAGAGCAATAAGAAAGTGTGCACGTTCAGCTAATGTCGACAAAGCGATCAGTAGAGAAAGAAGCCAACAGCGCACACAAAAAAACTTCGAAGCAGCAAAAGCAGCTAAGAAGCGACGACGCTTAGCTTAGCTTATAGCTACAACCAGCTGCTTTCGCGCGCCGCCGCTCGCTGCTAATCTTTTTCTACTCCTCCTACCGCCACTATATACGTATGTAGGCTACATGCCTGTATTTTAGGTACTTCTTTCCTAGCGTTCTCTTGTTCTATTCGCCAGCTTTATCTGAAACTTATACGTAACACGCACAGGAATGAAAGCGCATACAATACAATAATACCCTTTCGTTCGTACTGACCCCCTGCGGGCGCGCCACTAACAGCTACGGTATTCTATTCACCATATGCAATAAGAGCAGTGCTTGGTCGCGAGATGATCCCTCTGAACTAACCGTGCTTTTCAGTGCAACTTTTGATCGGTAGTTGAAGCGAAGGTCGGCGCGGAAAGAAACAAACGAGCAAGAAAGACGACCGCGCCGACCTTCGCGTCGACTACCGATCAAAAGTTGCACTGAAAGGCAAGGTTAGTTCAGAGGGGTCACCTCGCGACCCAGTACTGGCTCTTATTGCATATGGTGAATAGCGGCCGCCTACGCATAGAGAGTATAACCAAGTTTCCGCCCGCTGTTCCAAATCACGCCGCCTCTTTTTCGTCGGGCAACCTATAAGGAAACCTCGGCTGGCACTAACTTGGCACCCCTAGCCTCCCCGCTAAGAACAGTAGAAGCTTACTGCCGAACTGACGTCAGCAGGCATGACATTCCAAAACAACAAAATACTCAAAGCAGGAAAAAGAAGCAAGAAGACTCCCAAGTGTACTCATCTGTCTCGTAGCAGCTGCAGTACCCTCGAAAAAAGCGGCCAATATTCCATTAGGGAGCTTTCTCTCTGTCGGAAGCTTGAAAAGGATTCGACATCCACGACAAATAACTTCGTCGCCTCCTAGCTACTGTACGTACATACGTACAGTAAGTATATTCGACCATGCGGGCGAACTTTCTTGCTGACTGACTATGTACAATATTATGGCATCACGCTAAGCCCAAACAAAAACCGTGCATTCGCCAACATCACACACAAACAGCACCCAAAAACGACCCCATACAATATTCCCCGGATCCGGCTTAGCTAAGAAGCTCGTACATCACATACAATACGTGCATACTGCATCCTATTTCCGACGGCATACGGTAGCCAGTCAGGCCAGCACAAACAGCCTTTCTGTCGTTCTCAGAATCATAGGCATCATCTGCCGCTTCTAGTGCCTGCTAGGCAATCGACTCTCCTTCCTTACCATAATACACACTGTCAGAGTGCGTACGAGTAGTTCGTCTCCTCATTGTTTCGAGTGCGGAGGCAAACAGGGACGGACGTAGGCTGAGTTGCGAAGGGGATCCTCTTGTGCTAAATCGAAGCCTTGACGTCATTGTTCAACTCCAGCCTGGGTCTGCCCGGGCGCAGGAAGCAACCGAACCCCAGCTCGGCTCCAAAGCCGTCTCACCGGTGGTCGTCCAACAAAACTACTCTACAGTCTACACCAACTGTACGTATTCCATGGTATCACGGGGTAAGTCATGAGTGACTCACCATTGTATTGTAAGTGAAGCGGCTCATGCGCTTTCACTATTTAGCCGTCATCTTCATGAGCTACACATAAGTGTACAAGCGAGAAAAAGATCAGTGTCCTGCCCGACTTTCCCCAACGCTACCCTACATTTGTAAAAGAGCTCCTCCTCACCTGCTGCAGCTGATGCTTCTCCAGGTTGTGTGACGGCGGCAGAAGCGACCCCAGACACCTGGATAATGCCTGCACCCCTCCCTCCTCTTGTTCTGCTCCTTCGTCTCCCGATGACGCCTTCATTCATTGCGCTCATATACAAAAAAGCTGCTCGCCGCGCTTCTTCAGCTAATCCCGGGATCAACACAAAAAGAGATATACAACAATCTGACACAAAAGCCAGGAGTAGCTAATCCTTTGCAACAGTGGAGCAGAAAGCCAGGAATCCGTCTCTTCCTTCAGCCAGAAGGAAAGCAGCAAAGCAGAACAACTGCGTACATGGGTAGTACGTATGTAGGTACACCCACTCAGTTCAAATACATACGTATACAACGCCTTCTTCTCGCCTGAGGTCAGTAGAAGACGAACAGAAGCTTCAGGCGCTTAAAGGGGTGAAGAGAAGAAGCCTTTGCAATTTGGGAACAAAGAAAGAGGGCGCGGCGGGCGAAGGGGGGGGGGGGGAGAGACCCGACACCTGTCTACCACGCCTCAGCCGCCTATAAACTATAGCTATGCAACGACGACGAGGAGAATCGAAAAGCAACGCCCAAAGCAGAGTAGTGTCTCCTTGTTCTCAAATTCTGAAGAAGCAGACAGAGACGCTTCACACCCATTTCCATGGAGCTGAAACTCCAGCATTGGCCCGCCACAGACGCCCACCCGAGCGCCCCAAAACAACAACACAAAACAAACCACCACGAAAAGGAAGGAAAAGGAAGACACTGACGCTACCGTTGGGTTCCTCCCCTTGCTCTATATCCTCCCTCCCCTACAGTATGCAATAACTCCAAAATGAATGCAAAAGTCAGTAAATGTCGGGCAGCCTGGAGAGTAAGCAAAAGCTAGGTGTATTGGCAATGTTACCGGTGAGCGCCAGGTTGTGGAAGTGTCGTTCGAGTGGGCTTCTGTTGCCCGCTTTGCCGACGTTGAAGAAGGCGCCCATCTCTGCGGCCAGCTGACTGCTGTTGGGACTGCCCGGATCCGTGCCGCCGCCGCCCTGCACCGAAGACGGCGACTGCTCCATGTCCGGAGAGACGCGCCCGAGGAATGGGTCCAGAGTGGAGCTGGCCCCAGACGGACTCGCCTGACCTGCCGACGGCGTCCCCGCCGCCGACGCATCGCTCAGCCTGCAACACACACACGGACGCGTGGTAAAGCTAGTATAGTTGGCACTTGGACTCAAGGCGAATTGCGTAGTTTGCATGCACTTCTGCTAAATAAGAGTACACGAAGCGTGGACAGAAATCCGCATTTGTAAATCTATTTTACGCAACGCGCCTTGAGTCCAAGTGCCAACTGCTATTGGCCAGACTATAGTACCGATGTGCGATGGGTCAGAATCCTTTCGAAGCTTCACACACATACGCATTTATAAACCTCCTATCGTCGATGAACTGGATGAGATGGTGTAGTATTGCATATCCCCTTCACTCATTTCAACAACAAAGCCATTTTGCCGAATATGGGTCGTCTCTCCAAAATGGCACTAAAGTTACCATTTTGACAAAGCGCAAGTAGACATCAGACATGCAATATGTATGAAATGGAAGAGGATTGTTTCGATGCGCATGGTGAAGCAAGCGGAGCTTGAATGAGCCGACATGTTCACGAAGCTAACGCATCGAGTAGCAAGTATAGTTACCTACCTACATATTCTACCAATAGCGTACAACTTGCATCGTATGGCCGAAGCAGACGAATGCATGTTTGGAACATTTGGACGAAAGTGCTACACCTAATCACATCAACTGAAGCCGATGCGTGGTATAGTCACCGGCACGATCAAGAGCGTGCTTGACAATTTTGGCGCTCCGTAGTAATCTTAGTAAATCTGGCATTTCTATACAAGAATAGCAACCGGCTTTTTCGACCCTTTTTTAAACACTATTGCTATTCTTGTTTAGAATGTCAGATTACTACGGAGCGCCAAAATTGTCAAGCACGCTCTTGATCGTGTCGGTGACTATACTACAAGTACATGATACGTAATGTATGTACCTGTAAGTCCAGAGCTGATCGTGCGAAGCAGCAGGCGGCTCTTCTTCGCCCTGTTTGATGCGATCGGGAAGGGCGTCGATGATATGCTGCGCCAGTGAGGCCATCTGTGCGCGCGCCGTGTCATCCGCTACCCAGTTCGGACTCATCACTCCATCCCACAACTCGTCCGCCTCTGGAGAATCTGCAGCATCAGAAAAAAAACAACAGCAAATGCACGCGCCGCGTTCCATGCACAGATAGTTGCTTGCAGTTAGGCCCAAAGGGTAATACACTGGACCAAGCATTGGACTAAATATGAAGAATCAAACCCGCTACCCGCGGCCACCGCGCTATGAAAGACGACCCAAATTGCCATTGTTGCACGGTACACCACAATACCTACCATGCACTGTCCCTTGCAAATAGAGTCAGGCCCTGTGTCCATGAACCTAAGTGAAGCAATGCGCTATCTGCTCAGCGTCTCACTTGCTGTTCTATCTCACCTGGCACTTCCAATTCCATGGGAATCTCCACTGTGAGCGGAGAACAGAGAGTTTCCGCCACGCAGCCCCGTTTCCTGCCTTTCTCTTCCCCTTGAGCATCAAGATGAGATTCCGATGTCATTGCACAGGGAATGTCAGCAATGGGAGCAACATGAGACATAGTTCGTTTTCCCCTCAGACTCTCTCCGCCGCTCAATACCCATGCGGAAGTGGCATCTGAAACAACTCGGAAACTTGACGTTTCACGATAGAGCCAGTAAGCTATTGAAATCAAGCAACAGCGATCGGACGTAGACGTCTTATCCGCCTGCGTCTTTTTATTTTTTTTTCGAGACTCACACAGTCTTCTCCTATTTTTTGGGAAACCAATTCCTCGAGAATTGGTTTGGAATTTTTCTGTGTTGGCATGTGTCGCTTGCAACCAGATACTGGAAGTACTGTACCTACTGCAGCTGTGAAGACAGAGCTATTGCTATACATTTCGATCACTTTTGGCTTGGCCCGCACACGGAAAAGAAAGACACGGCGCACGCCTGTTCAAAACTTGGGAAGAACGATTCCTCGCAACGGAACGCCAATAACAACGCAGGCGCCGTTTTCTTTTCTCGGCGCGTGGGGGCCGAAGCACAACTCGCGTAACGCGTATTCACGATATGCAGTAACGCGATTGGGTTGGTCGATGGCGACCCCGCGGCATTTAGTGAAAGTTTGGATCGGTGCCTGTGAGGTCGTCGACGTCATTTATTGTCAGTTCTTCTTTTCACTCGCTTCTTTGAAACTTCCAGATGATTGAACAAGGGCGACGACTCCGCAAACACCCATCCAAACTTTCACTAAATACCGCGGAGTCGCCATCGACCAACCCAATCGCCTTACTGCATATGGTGGATAGCGTAACCTTCTTCCGTCATTCCGTCGTCCGCACTGCGACCCGCTTCCTTCTCCGTTGTTCTGCAGCTCTGTCGTCTGCTTTTGGCGGCCGCCCAAGCCATCAGCTGTTTGATGAGCGGCTTGTGCTGATTGTGGGCGGCCGCGACCGCCGGCGTGCGCCCGCCAGCGTCCGGCGTGCTCAGCACGGCCTGATTGTAGTCGGCCAGCAGCCGGGCGCTGCGCCAGCCGCCGTACTCGCACGCCAGGAAGAACGGCGTCCGGCCCTGAGCGTCGCGCGCCAGCGGATCCACCTCCGCGGCCAACACCACCGAAGGACGCTCCGCCCTACAACGCAACGCAACTGCTGCGCACCAAACACGCATTAACCCCCTTCGTAATCCCAGGTGTCCGCCTGTCCGTAGCCACCCGGCAAACCCCGTCCGTAGACGGGACAATCCCTGTCCGTAGACGGGGTTTGTTTTTCCACCCCGTCTACGGACGGGGTTTGCAGGGTGGCTACGGACAGGCGGACGCCTGGGATTACGAAGGGGGTTAATACACAACCGCAGGCCAAGGAATACGTCCGACGGTATTGATGGTCCGTTCACATATCAATCGGAGACATGCGCTCGGCGTACGTCCCGCGTGTCCACGACTGGAAAAAAAGCATGAAAAGTCATGGATGCGCGTGGGTACGCCGAGCGCAAATATCTCTCCAACGTGAATGAGCCATGAGACGAAGCTCGACTGTATTGAATGTACCTCCATTTGAGTAGGGCAGCGATGAGGCGCGTGAATCCGAGAGCCGCGGCCAAGTGCAGCAGTGTCATCTTGTCCTGGTCGTCGTCCGGCTGCAGCAGCTGATAGCCACCTCGCGTCGTCGTCTGCTGCACAATATCCGGCAGCTCGTCCGCCCACTCCAAGCGCGACAGACCATCGCACAACCACACGAAGCGAGTCTCCAGCTCCCCTACACTCAGCTCCTACAACAAAGATAAGAGCGCCACAAGCATAGAAAGCACAGTGGATGAGCATGCCGTGTACCGATAAACAAACAACAATGTGAGTATACACTTTTAGGTCTATGCTGTTTTATTACTATCTAGCTGCTCCACTGAGTGAATGCGCCGCGGAAGACTTTTCGCGCACAGTAGCACAATTGCATGGAGACGTCCGTGTATTTCATGCGAAAGGTCTTCTGCGACTTGTAAAATCTTCGCATTTCCCAGTGGACTAACTTTTCTATGACATGGCATGGGCTCTTGGCTAGGAGGGTGCATGTAGGAATGAACGTACCGCTGCCATATTCTCGTAGTCAGCTCCCGTTCCAGTTCCTTCTCCATCCTGCTTTGGATGAGCCAAGGAAGAAGAGGCGGAGGAGGAGGAAGGACGTTGAAGGAATTGCTGCAGACCCTCGAAGCGTTGGAGCAGATGCAAGAGAAAGCGCTGTTGGTCAGTTGCGAAGCGATTGCTGCTCGCACCAGCTGATTTGTAGGTGAAACGAACCGAGTTTGAGATCATCTGACCGTCACAGCTCACCCTCAGTGAGACCACGCCGCAAGGATGAGCTAACACAACAGTAACGAGCAGAGAATATTAGGGAACGCAGCAACATACGTACTGTACGTTCCAATGTAAACGTCAGATGCATTTCGACTGAAATGATATAGACACAGGTGGGCAATAACTTACGAGGGCAAAAGCAGCGTAGCATTCCCGTCTGGACCAGCTGAGCCGGAACCCGAATTGCGCCGAAGACACACTCGTACTCGTGACCACTCACGTACCAAGGACCACCCACCAACACCTTCTCTCCGCCCTAAACACAACACACACATCAAATGGCCACTAGAACATGTCCTGCACCAGCATGCACACGCAGAACACAAGCAAGTATACCATCTATTGTCTATGTTTAGTCTTTACCTCGATGTAGGCCCAATCGGGTGAATAGTCGGATATTTTGGCAACTTCTCCGGAGAAGGCGGCTGTTTCGTCCAAGAAGGAGTCGCACTCGTCTCTCCGCTCCGCCTCTTCCTCCTCCTCCTCCTCTCTAGCGTCCGCCTTGTTCTGAATATCGTTGAGATAGCGAGCGAGGATGGCCAGATTCCCACTGCCTCCGTCTTCGTCGTCCTCCTCCGCTTCTCCTCTCGGCGCCGCTGTCCAATTTGCATTCAGTGTGTTCGCGACGTCCTCCGAGCTCAGGCCGAGCGTCTGCAAGCCAGAGGAGATGAGGTCACACTGGGGCGCTACAGACGTGAACTTCGAATTCGCTCCGAATTCGGAGCCCTGACTACGCTTCAACATGCAAAATCACCGAGTTCGCTCCGAACTCGCTCCGTTTTTCGGAACGTGCGTGTGAACAAGCGAGTTTGTAATTCGAAGTCGTGTGAGTCATTGACGTTCGTTTCGGATCAAAACAAAGTCATTCCAAACTCGGAGCGAACTCGCTCGGAGCAAACTCGGAGCACGTCTGTAGCGGGCTACTGTGCTGGGACGGGAGTCGAACCCACCCAGGGCCCGCTCTCTTTACGTGCGAGTACTCTACCACCTGAGCCATTCAGAGGTAGGCCCAAAATCGTACAACCTTCTCCCTTGTACCTACCTGTCTTCCTCTATCAGCCTGCTGCTGTCCCATCCAGCTGGCTCCTTCTTTCGGGTCGCAGAAGCTGTTGTAGGCGGAGTCGTCGCCGTGCAGCGGCGGAGATTGCTCCGCTGGCTGTTGCTGTCGCATTCCGCCAGGCGGCGACGTGACGTAGGCGTTGAGAGCGGCGCCGTTGAGGAACACGTCGTCCACTGTGTGGTCGGAGAAGGCGGACGGCTGGCGACACATGGCCAGACTGCTCAGGCCGCGTCGACACGCGCTGCTGCAGCTGCTGCTTCTCGCCAACCCCCCGTTCGCAGTCATGAAAGTGGCGGCTCTTTCCTGATGAGCAGGTGCACGTACGCCACCCGTCTTCTGACTCTGATCGGAAGCAGGAGAGGAGGAGGAAGGCTGCTGCTCTGTCTGAAAAGAGACAATCAATCAATCAATCACAGCGCACTCATTCAGGGCTCATTTACAACGAATGACATGCGTAGCGTTCGACCACCGGTCCAACGTACGCCAGAAGAGGCCCATGGCCGTCCACGTCCTTGCGGTGTGTCGGTTTTTGGGTATTCGTCGGATATACGTCGCTATTCTGAACGCGCGGCATCAAGCCCTTCTTCGAGCCTTCAGTTCCTTACCGTATGCGCAGTTGGTGGAGACAGAAGAAGCTGTGACTCCTGTGGATGCATCAACATAGCGGCATTTTTCGTGGCGATAGAGACGGGACTGCTCGACTGCTGCTCCACGGAGCTGATCTGATGATATTCCACTATGATCTGTTGAATGCTGGACGGAATTTGCAAATTCCCTGCCTGATCGCCCCCGGCTGCATGGACAAGCTTAGAGTTGCCCCCAGGAGTATGCTTCACAGTGACGGAAGGTGAAGGAGTGCTGCTTTGGGCCGTGGCGATGCTGAGCTGTTGCTGTTTGCCGTTTCTGCAATGCGCTGCTGCTGGAGGTAGTTTGGATTTCTGGATGAGTAGTTCCACCCAGGCCGAGTCGCGTCCTACGCAACCACCCAGGGGCGAACAGACTGAAAACACGTTACGTCACACGTTCATATGTTTGTACCGTACGTACACGAACATTTCCCGGCTTATGGCGCGTTCACCAGACGTCCATAGCGTCCGTCCGTCAATCCATATGGGTTGACGAACGGACGGACGTCCGTTACGGACATCTGGTGAACGCGGCATCAATGCTACAATGCAACTACAATACATGAATTACAGTACAATGCTAATGCAGGTCTACTATCCAAAACCATTCCGACTAGAAGGCAGTGTTGCCTGCATGTCACTTCACGGCCTCGCGAGTAATATTCCTATTTCACGCATGGCACACCTGCCCGGCGCTGCTCATGATCATCATGAGGTTCTCAAGGTGAACCTTCACATACATAATTCTTAGTGTTGCCTACGTACGCGTCTTACGCATAGGTATGAGCTGATTCCTCATCTCCTGCGGACTGAGTGCACCATGGCGTCGCAATGAGATCACGTATTTGTCCTCCAAGCTCAATCCATCAGCCTCAGAAGAACCGTTCGGCAGTACGTTCAGATAGTGGACGAATATTATTTCCGGATTCTATAATGAGCATACAACATGCATAGTACAGCCTAGCCTACCTACAAAGTGCACAAAGCACGCCTCTTCTGAGCGACAAAGTCACGGACTTCTTGACGTATCGCAGCGCCACCATGCGGAAAAAGCATTCGTGGTGGGCGTATTCAAGCTAAGAAGTCCATGACAATGGCGCGCTTCAGACGTGGGAGCCCTGCCTATGCTTCAACATGTAAATCCTCCGAGTTTGCTCCGAACTCGCTCCGTTTTTCCAAACGTACGTGTGAACTGCCGAGTTTGAAACTCGGAGACGCGTGAACCACCGCATTACGCTCCGAATTCGGAGGCTCCTCGGAGCGAACTCGCTCGGAGCACGTCTGAAGCTGCGTTTTTAGTCCGTTTTTTGATGTGCGTATATTTGTGTGCGTAAATTTTTTTCAAGAACTCCATGTATTATTACAAAACAATATATTATGCAAATTTTAGGGTAAAAAGTCCAAAAAATGTGCATAAAATTTGCACAGTCCATTGTTTTGTAGTACGCACGGCAAGTATACGCACATAAAAAAACCGACTAAAAACGCAGCTTGAAGCACAACAATGTTTCTGGTCTCTTCCTTACAGCGAGTAGCCAATAGGCGCGTCGATGAAAGGTGGGCACGAGGGCGGAATGGACGTAGTTGGCGTAGAGCAGCTCCACTCCCTTGACTTTCAGGCGCATGTGATCCTCGCGAGGCAGCTTCCCGTCCCGGCGACACTTCCACAGGTAGCCGTCCTGCTTGTAGTAGGCAGCCGCCGCCGCCAAGCCCTCTTTCTTCCTGTACAGCAGCTGAGTGCCGCTAGGCGCCAACAGACGAACATCGTCCAGCAGCCACTCAGCGTGACACTGCGCAGACACCAGGATGCTAGCGATCTCCTGTGCAGAAACACACAGCAATCACACAGTATTTATTGCCAGAATATAAGAGATAGTACTATTCTGTATACATATGCGGTCCAAGGAAGATGCACACGTCGAATCATCTAGTAGCCTACGTAAAAAGTATGTAAATATCGTTCATTCTTTGGACTGCGCATATACGTACATACATACCCCGCCGAGCTTGCGCACCGTTACTACTTGTTTCACCCTGTTCTTCAGTGTGTTGAAGGGCGCTTCTCTGGAAATGCACTTTAGGTACCTTTTTATGGTCCAGCAGCCATTTTCCAAACATATTGGGACTTCCGCATTACATTGCTGACCAGTTTGAAATTTAACCCCTCCTGTATGCTGAGATACGGCTGCTGGTAGGCCCAATTTTCCCCCCACTTGCCCGCCACTTTTTTCAAAAATTCTTAGCATCATTCTACTCAATTTTCTTCGCAGATTTCGGTTTGGGGCATGCCCCTTCAATATTTTGATGAAAACACCATAAAAATTGACGAAAATGATCAAATTAGCCAAAATTACCGCGTTTTGGACTATATCACGCCATATTCATCAAAATATCGAAGGGGCATGCCCCAAACCGAAATCTGCGAAGAAAATGGAGTAGAATGATGCTAAGAATTTTTGAAAAAAGTGGCGGGCAAGTGGGGGGAAAATTGGGCCTACCAGCAGCTGTATCTCAGCATACAGGAGGGGTTAAATTGCAAACTGGTCAGCAATGTAATGCGGAAGGCTCAATATGTTTGGAAAATGGCTGCTGGACCATAAAAAGGTACCTTAGGTGCATTTCCAGAGAAGCGCTCTTCAACACACTGAAGAACAGGATGAAACAAGTAGTAGTACGTACGATGTTACATATAGTAGCCTCATATCAACTCGAAAATGCATACCTCATTGGAGTTCCACTTGTCGGAGGACTTTGGGAATATGCACAGTTGTTTCAGGGAGATCTGGACGAAACCATCAGCAGGTTCAGCAAGACGCGGATCGAAGCTGCTGCACTCTGCTGTCTCCATTCTCAGTCAACTTTCACCTCCTTTTCAATAGAGCAAGAGACACTGGGAGCTGAGTGCTTGCTTGGAACATCCTGCATCATCTCTCGCGGATAATACGCCAGCAAAAGGAAAGGACAGGGTGTGTGAGCGTGAGAGGGAAGCGCTCCGTCCCCCTTATCATTATCATCATCGTTTCCTCGCGTTTTTCCCCTGAAAAAACTGAACGGAAGCTGCTCGCTCATACTCTTCAGCTCGCATTTATCCTCTCTTTTTTTCCACGAAAGGAAAAGCGAACGAAACGAAGACTACAGTACGAGGCAAAACCATGTAGGAAAAGTGACACCTCGAAATTTCCCCAGAGAAGAGCTCGAGGTCTCGCGCATCCCTCCAATTGTACTGTGTTATACGTCAAACCTCTTTGGAGAAAAAAGACTACGGCTGGCCGCTTGTTACTTATGCGCAAATACATACATACCAAATGCGCATAAAAGAATAAGGAAAAGAAAGGGAATAATGAAGCTGGTTGGTCCACACTATGTACAGGAGAAGCAAGAAGAGGGCGGCTGCTTGGCTCCGACTACAGAACAGAAGCCAGCGACCAAGAAGTGACATACCTACACATACATACAATACTGTATGCCTGCAGCAGCGTTCGGGCTGGATTTTATTGGCATTTCTGCCGCTGTCCGCGCGTACTCCTTTCTTTGATTGAAGAAAAAAGCGGCGATGTTGGAAGCTGGTGCTTTCTCATTCAATCAAACTAAGAAGGCTGCCGCCGTCTTTTCCATTTCATCATTCAGAATACAAGCTTCCTCCTGTTCTGCATACCAAGAAACGATACCGTAAAGAGCGTGGATAGAGGTACATACCTACTTAACCTGCTACATTTGTTTGGGCACAACGGTGGAGAACGCAATAGAGAGTAATTACTCGAAGCTCAGCAGCTAAGCCCTACCGTTAGATCAACCTTGTTCAGATAGAGGCATATAATGATCTGCGATCGAAAGGAGGAAGCAATAAGATCGAAAGCCACGCAACATAGAAAGAAAGCGGCAACGACGCAATATCATCCCCTCTACGTGTTTGGATGAGAAAGGCAACAAGCAACTAATCTGAAATGAAACCGCGAATAACTGGGGACTTATGTAGCTTACACTAGGAGCAGCGCAACTGCACAGGCACATGCAGAAGGCTAGTAAGTAGTAAATAGGAACAGAAAGGAAACAGCACAGACAGGGAAGTAGTACCAAAAATATATATAACTCCTGTATTGGGAAGAATGGGCAACGTAGTGAACTGAAACGAAGAGGCATTAACCCGTTTTTCGCCCCTTTGTAAGGGGTTTTCAAATCCCCTATTTCTATTTTCCCCTATTTATTGGGTTTTACAAAACCTTTATAAAGGGGTCGTAAACCCCTTTGTTTATAAAGGTGTCGTAACCCCTTTATATAGGTTTCGTAAATCCCCTTCATAAAGGTTTCGTAAAACCCAGTAAATAGGGGATCCCCTATTTATAGATCCCCTATTTATAAATAGGTTTCGTAAACCCCTTCAAAAAGGAAATAGGGGAGAATAAAAATAGGGGATTTGAAAACCCCTTTATAAAGGGGCGAAAAACGGGCAAATGCCTCCTCGTTTCTGTTCACTACGTCGCCCATTCCCTATACAGGAGTTATATATTTTTGGTAGTATTATGCTACGTTCATCAGAATGGGTGAGGTCGCATTTAGCAAATGGAACACGTAGTAGCGCTTTTCTTGCAAAACTTGTTATTCTCTTTTGTAGATTCTATTTACTTTTTAGTCAGTCTGCAAAGATAAATGCGCTAATGCGTGTTCCACTTGCTAAATGCTACCTCATCCATAGCGATTTACGTCCGATGAACGCCAGAAAAGCAAAAAATGCACCGTATTATAATAAAGCGTGGAAATCCATGGACCTTTTCGGGCGTTCGCCGGACGTACGTCGAACGTACGCAACGCTGGACGTACGTCCACAAACAAATATGAACGCTAAGCTACAATACATAATAAAACGTGTACGTACACACATATCCCTTTATAAGACAAACAGAAAAGTTACTTTCGCTAGGCAAAAATCGTGCAGTCTTCATTTCTTCTTCGTCTAGCCGTCAGCTTATTCACATTTTTATTATCAAGGCGGTGCGGTCGCCGGTCACACACTCACTACACACACAGATCCAGCACAGGAAGGAGCTGCTTGTTGCTTGTCTCAAGAAAAGTCCGTAGTCCGTTACTCGACTCCGTAATTTTAGGAATACGTGGCAGAGACACCATTCGTCCAGCTGTACATTTTATACAAAGTATGTACAAGTTATGAAATTTGTGTAGACGATGTACACGTAATGAAGAAAACAAATTGCCAGAAACGTGAATTTTGCGCCAACACGGCAGATTTTTGTACAGTCGCGAAATGCTTTGAAAATTCCACATGCACACAAAATAATATTACCCCCAAGGATTTTGATATTACCATCTGTCCAATACACCACTACACAATAATCCATGAGTTTTCTCATGCCTTGCAAAATCTCAGCGAGAAATATCATAAGGTTATGATCAGCCCGTACTCAACTCAAATGCGTAACGTCCTGTACTATGTACTGTACTATGCAACTGCTTGGCAGCAATATCAATATCACAGCTGTTTGCACAAGTTTGTGCATATGTAGGATGAAGGCTAATATTTCAATCAGCTGCCCTGGTCGCTGTATGTGACGTGTACCCGTGTTAGTCATGGCTGGCTCTCACCACTAAAGAGACCATCTTCACGACCATTCAAAGTGCCATCCGATGCCTGCAGGCAGAACGCAAAAGCATGGCAGACATCTCCTCGTTATTACGGTACCAACCAGCAAAAGTAATTTTTTTTCGTTATTACGGTACCAACCAGCAAAAAAATTTTTCGTAGTTGCTATGGGGTGTACGTGTAGTTAGAAGACTTACCACTATTTCATCCGTGCAAATTGAGTACTTATTGGCAGCGGTGGGCGACGGGTCTCGACTACGGAACAAAGTCGGAGTGTCGCACTCTCTCCGTATCATGGATTCCAGGTGGGGATTAACGCTCTCCCACACCTGAAAAGGTACACATCCGCACACATAGAACGTCTACGCACAAACACACTGCACGATGCAGCTGAGCTATGACATGACATTCATGTGGAGCGGATGACGGCAGATTCGCAGCCATATCGCGTCCTACGCTGAGCTGAGCGAGGCATTTTTATTTACATACACACTTTGCCATCTTGAAGCAGACGAGTGACAGCTTCGATCTCCGGTGCCAGGTAGCGATCCCTTCCCATGTATCTGCAGTGGGCACATGACTGTACATACTGCATGTACACACTACTCAGTAGTAGGCGCAGCTCCATGCATTCTAATAATTGCGCAAATTTTGCAAGCTTACGGAGAAACAGAGCGAACCAGATGATAGACTTTATGGAGTGGAGATGTGGTCATGAGAGGACGCAAAAAGTCCATGCCCTGACATGCAGCCAGTAGCTCAATTGCCAATACTGCAATAACGCCCCTCATACTGACACGGTGTAGTATAGAGCAGGTGAGCGCGCGACTTCTAATATTTGAAACCAGGTATTATCGCACATCGCACAAATGTATTATGGAGGGCGCACCGATTTCCACGTGTTCCACAACACGTAATGCTTTACGTGCAGCGAAACCTCCCATGGACACATGGTCCTCTTGATTCATACTCGTGGGGATGGAGTCAACACTGGACGGATGGCAGAGCACCTTGTTCTCAGACACTACAATGCAAAGATTATTGGATATTTTCTAACGAATATTCGAATGTTATAAACGTGCGGAACAAGGACATGGTGACGTTGCAAATTGGTGGAGAACAACTGATTATACGGTGTCCATTCATGCATACCCAGGGATGCAGCCACAACTTGTGCCATCATAAAACCCGAGTTGAGACCTCCAGCTTCGGTAAGAGCCGAAGGTAGATTGCTCAACTGTCCATTCACCAGTCGTTCCACACGACGCTCACTTATCTGAGCCAGCTCATGCACACCAATGGCAAGATAATCCAACATCTGAAAAACAAATGCAATAAATACCTAAGCCTACTACTTTCGCTCGCTACATGCTGATGACCTCCATAAGGGAACCTCCGTCAATGAACATTGATACCTTCGCTGGATATTCGCCGTGGAAATTTCCAGCACTCATTATGAGACCACGATCAGCAAATACCAGTGGATTGTCAGTTGCACTGTTGAGCTCCACATTGAGTACCCGCTTGACGAACTCGATAGTGTCATGGGCTACACCGTGCACTTGAGGCACACAACGCAGTGTGTACGCGTCTTGTACCCGACCGCAGAATCGATGGCTTTCTGTGAAACACAACAGCCGTCAACTCTGGTAGCTAAGCCATACGATTGTACATAAGGTAGGTATGTACGCAACGTATGTACGTACTAGCAAAAATATATAATTCCTGTATAGAGAATTATACAGGAATTATATATTTTTGGTACTAGGTACGTACATACCTACAGATTGGCCTGCGGTGAGGCAAAGCAAAAATTACCGGCAATTTGTGACGGGTTTACATCGGAATGCAGCAATGCCCGCAGCCGCTGAGCTGTAGCCATTTGACCTTTGTGAGGCCGCAGCTGATGGATCGCTAAGAATGGACCGACGCATATTTACCAGTACAGAATACTCTTCAATGCCAGAGAAAACAGTAATAATTGACAAATAGCAAAAATTCTCTCTCAGCGTACCACTGTCAAATGCCTGCGTGGTTCCTTTGAGTACATCCAGTGAAAGCGCAGCTACAACGTCAGCCTGATTTGCGATCTGTTGCGCACGTTCAACAGCTGCAAATTCCAGCATTACCGATCAACTACCGTACTGTACTGCACTATGGCAATGTCGACCAAAGTCATGGGTAATGTACCCTCTGAGCCCAGAGCAGTGACCAGCTGCGTTCCATTGATTAGTGCGATGCCTTCCTTGGGTCCCAGAGTGACCGGCGTAATGTCATTGGCCTTGAGAACGTTGGCTGCATCGTCCCATCCGGTCTTTGGACACCACATCTGACCTTCGCCCATGAGACCCAGAGCCAAATGAGCCAGTGGAGCCAAATCGCCACTGCAGCCAACTGTACCCTTCTCCGGAATCCAAGATACGCAGAAGGCTGCGAAAATACGTACACACATCACAATTCGCGTTGCGTACGAGCACTACCACCAAAAGTACTACTCTTTGTACAGGTATGCACATAATGGGCGGTTTTTCCTGCTCATATAGGGACGGAGAATGGAATACCATTGAAGGTCTGTATCATGACCTGGACCACAGGAAGTGAGATGCCAGAGTATCCCTTCGCCAGGATATTGATGCGTAAGGCCAGAAGCATGCGAGCACGGGATGGTGGTAACGGAGGACCCACTCCACACGCATGAGATCGGATCAGATTTTGCTGCAGTTCACTGGAAAAATGACACCGTACTGGTTAGTCAGAGGCCGATAAAACTTTGTTATATAAAATATTGAAATGACAAGATAGGTACATGAGTTTAGGCCCGGGAATGCAGACATTTGCGAAGGTGCCAAAGCCGGTGGTGACGCCGTATACCACTTCGCGTTTCTGCACAATCGCTTCTAACAACGCTCGGGCATCATTGATCCGTTTTTCCGCTGCACTCGACAGCTGAAAGTTGGCAGATGGCAGGAAAGAAAAAAAGCCGGCACAAGTGAACGATACAACAACATCACATGATCCGGCCGCGCGTTCCTGCGAAAGTATGTGCATGTATTTTGGAAGTACTCTACCGTAGCGTACCTGTATTTTGTACAGACCTCGTCCACATTTGACCAGGTCTTCGGTGGTGAGTGAATTTCCATCCAGAATCAAAACTTCCGACGGCTCTACAAATTCCTCTGGCTTCGCGTACACATGAAACCTGCAGAGTAACGATGGCATTTTTAACACTGCCGATGAGCAACATCGACTATCAGATGCGATCACACATGACAATGCCAGTCGCCTAGTGTAATTTGAATGCATACAGGGAATCTTCCGGGGTGTGCACCACTTTCGTCGCAGCTTTGCTGACAATCGGATGTGGAGTTGCTGCACCGTTCAATTCCGGCAAGTCTTGATTCATTACTAAAAATTGTCGGTAAAAGCCATGAAAAAATGTTGGTGATATGATAAATTATATTTTATTATAAAAATATATCATCTTAGAATGTCTGTCATTGTCATACCGTCATATACCTGTGTCTATCAAGAGTAGGCTACATCTTACTATTACCAGAAATGCCTGCTATTACCAATGAGCACAAAATCTTCGCTCTTCAGCACATCGACAAGCTGGTCGTCTGGGTCCAACATGGCTCCACCAGAAACTTTTCTGATCTCACGAACATAAGGACGGCCTTTGTTATCACTCCACTCTTTGAGAAATCGCGGTGATTGCTGTGTGGCATCCTGAGCTGGCAGCGTCTGCAGTTGTTCCTGAGTGAAGAATGATGAGCACAGCTTTGCAAGTTTTCTCAGGGCGACTTCTGCCAATGCTTCAACGGTCTGAGTATCTCCGCAGCTCACCGCCAAGCATTCGCCCAGTATTTGTACATTCACCCGCATGACTTAGTATTCAAAAGTTGCAACAATGATGAAGGGCGAACGTGAACAGCAGCGAAACCCCGGATGAGAAAAGATGACGACGAAATACCTAAGTACATACAATCGGCATGTGATGGCGTCAAGTCAAGAACGCACTGCGCCCACGTGGTGTGATAGATTGCTGATCAAGATAATGGGCTGGTTTTCGGCATGTGCAACGAACATTCAAGAACAAGACTTCGACGGTCATGTCATGGTACGTGTAGTTGAGTGGTTTAACCGATACTGAATATCCCTGCCAACTCCATTCATTTATGCGTACGCATGAGCACGAAAAAAAGGAGCTCCATTACTGAAGGTGCTCATGCATGCGCATTTATGAGGAACTGTGCGCACAAGCGCTGACCACCGTCAGCCCTTTCTGTTATATTCTGAGCCGAAACATCATAGTCACAAGTTCACCCAGGGACAGCTACAACACAGTAACGAAATATTTCAAAGCGTCTGAGTGAACTTGCAACTTTGATGTTTCAGCTCTTTTAGGCAAGTGCAGAACAGACAGAGGTTTTTCGCACTTGTAATTTCAAGTTCAAGCAACTTTTGGTCGATTTTTGTGCGCACAGTTCCTCATAAATGCATGCATGAGCACCTTCAGTACTGGAGCTCCTTTTTTTCGTGCTCATGCGTGCGCATAAATAAATGGAGTTGGCAGGGATATTCAGTATCGGTTAAAGACTGACAAAGGTCCTACCTACTAAAATAAACTGCCGCTGCCAACCACGCCACGCACGCGCACACAACTGCAAGAATAAACGAATCAGCTCTTGATGCAATGCGTTCCGCCGAATGCTCCCAATTTGCATTTCATTTCTTTTGCGGAGTGAATAGGGTACTGTGGGTGTGGCGTAAACCCGCTGAACTGTGAAGCTGCAAGTGACCTCTGGTCCATGATGCTCCTGGCAGTAAAGCATCGGCAACTACACAGGGCATTGGGCAGCTACCGTATACCGGTGTAAATCCCAGGGGTCTGACGGTGTTTATGTATAAAATTTGGGGAGCCACAGGAACTTAGAGCCACTGGGAACCATCGGATTGTAGTATTACATGGTTATTTTGCAGTAGGCGCAGGTGCGCAAGAAGGCGCGCAGGATCTCAACTCTCATCAACTCGTTCAACTCTCATATGCGACTGCTGGCCACCCTCGCTTCCGCTTCGCTTCCGGATTTGCGTTTCGATGCTAACTGCAGCTGTTTACTTGTCGCATTTTCGTGCTTTTTGACTTTGAGCCTTTCAAAATTCCATGTACATCTAAAATAAAATCGTCTAGGTGTACATGATGCCAAAACGCAAACGCAAGGACTTCTAGAAGCTTCCTATCTAGCAGTCCATGACGCAGACGGAAGCGCTGAAACTGAAAGTGAAACTTCATCAACTTACTTCAAGTTGAAGTTCAACTTATGCTTGTAACTTGACGTATACTTCTTTCGCATGTTCCTGTTCCTGCCGAAGAAAAAAATCATGGAATTTGATTGGGGTGCAGATGGAAGCTTGTTTCTTGCGCAGAGTGGAAAAGCGAAGCTGCAGGGACAAACCACCACCACTTCCAATGCTTATGAAATGAGGACGGCGTTGAATTTCAGAAATCCTGCGGCGAAGAAGCTTGTCAATGAATCGCATGGTAACTTCGCCGTGTATGCCTACTTTGGCTTGTTTATTTTTTATGGGCGTTGCCACGTTCAAATTGAAGTATAGTCACCGACACGATCAAGAGCGTGCTTGACAATTTTGGCGCTCCCGTGGCATTTTAGTAAATCTGGCATTTATATACAAGAATAGCAACCGGCTTTTCGACCCTTTTTCAAAGCCGGTTGCTATTCTTGTATAGAAATGCCAGATTACTACAGAGCGCCAAAATTGTCAAGCACGCTCTTGATC
>JASAMW010007334.1:0-71679 GCA_030247985.1 Epsilonema sp. ZAB3_2
TCTACAAAGGAAGTTATGAAGGCTCAAAGTTTCGGACAGACATTTTCGTTTTTCTTCACTATGGGGGGGGGGGGGGGCAAAACAAGAAAAAGTTTGCAATCCATAACTGATTTTTGAATTTTTCTTATATCAGCAGCAGATTTGGTTCTGCCGAATCCTGCATAGGATATTGAACATGTTTTGAAAATGTCTTAGCTTTGGAATGGTGGAATAGGCTCTCCATTGTGGTAGAATAGTAGGCAAATCCTCGATTTCTGAGGTCAGCCTTTCTGAGTTGTTTTGAACCGCTTCCTGTTGGCCTAGAAAGTTGAATTTTTTTGCCTGCGCAAACGCTGAAGCCTTGGCTACGTACTGCAAAAGACCGCAGTGAAAAATGACGCTCCGTTGTGGAGTTATAAGCACAAACATCCGGACAGTAAATTATGATACACCCTATACATACGTACGTACGTATGCTACGTACAACTGTGTATATATGTATGTATGTTTGCACGTGTGAATGTAGGCCAAGGCCTATGCATAGTACGTGTCTACACACTTGAGAAGCAACAATTTGACATGCATGTACTGTATAAAGTACATATCTCTAGACTTACCACAGATTGTATGCAACTCCTTCCATTCGCCGCATACATTGCAAGTAACCAGGTTCTTCTTTGGATGCATGGTTTTCCAGTAGTCATGCTTTCGAGTTATTTTAGCAGCTGCAACAACACTCTCGTACATTTCAAAATTAATGCGAATTGGCATGCGAACGTACTGCATATAAGGACCAGTTGCGCTAAGAATCATGGGTGGTCTCGCGAGCTGACTTCTAGCTGTAGGGTATTTCACTTTTCAGCCTCTTACCGATCAATAAATGCGCTGAAAAAGTCTACTACTGAAGGGTCAGCTCGTGACCACTCATTATTTCTTAGCGCAACTGGTCCATAGCGCTTACGGGTCGAGGTTTTGGTCTTTGGTACTCCCCAAAGCAGACCATCCCAGTCAATGACGTCATTCAAGGATCCCCAGCCAATGACGTCATTCAAGGAGCTTGAGCAGCAAGGTGCCGAAGCAGCATCCAATTGTGAAACGACAACCAATGCTGGCAGTGGATACGGTGGCCAAACGTCTGCGAGAAATACATTGGAAATCATGAGAAATATACTATCTACACTAAAGTGCGCAGCCCGCTCGAGAGTTGAGATTGGCCCGCCACGCGGCGAGTCGGAGAAACAGCGCTTCAGTACTGAATTACTCTTTTCATCAAGTTGGAATGCCATAGAGGCCAAATCAAGTCAAACTCCAATCATACATATACCCCAACTTTCTTCGATCTTTTCAATGGTGAGGTCGCCGTTAACCCATCCCCAACTGGTATGGCCAAAAATGGCCATTTTTCAGCTTTTGGACAAAAGTAGGGTATTTGGAGGCCTCAGGGCAATATGCACAGAGCCAGCCAAATGCTGCCTTCTCAAATTCCACCACCAAGGGTCCAAGCTTCGCACTGATGATGTTAACTCCTTCCCCACCACACTGGCAACCTGAGAAATTGAGGAAAAACTGCCTTTTCAGATGCATTTCTACCCAAGTTTGCTCCCCCAGTGCAGGCAAGCAGAGAAAATTAGAGTACCCTACCCTAGTTTTATGTGTAGATTTCAAAAATTGATGTGGCTTTTCCATTTTCCAACGTTTAAGGCTTGATAAATCCGATTTTATGCCATTTTTATGATCGGTTGAGTAAAAAATCGGGTATATTAGGCCTTAAAAGTGAAAGAATTTAAAAATTAAGGTCATTTTTGAAATCTACGCATAAAATTAGGTCAGGGTACCTGACTTTCAGAATGATTACTTTCAGTTCACGTTTCGATACTGAAACACATGAAAATCGGGTTTATTAGGCCTTAAACGTTGGAAAACGGAAAAGCCACATCCATTTTTGAAATCTGCACATAAAACTAGGGTAGGGCACTCTAATTTTCTCTGCTTACCTGCACTGGGGGAGCATACTTGGGTAGAAATGCATCTGAAAAGGCAGTTTTTCCTCAATTTCTCAGGTTGCCAGTGTGGTGGGGAAGGAGTTAACATCATCAGTGCGAAGCTTGGACCCTTGGTGGTGGAATTTGAGAAGGCAGCATTTGGCTGGCTCTGTGCATATTGCCCTGAGGCCTCCAAATACCCTACTTTTGTCCAAAAGCTGAAAAATGGCCATTTTTGGCCATACCAGTTGGGGATGGGTTAACGGCGACCTCACCATTGAAAAGATCGAAGAAAGTTGCGGTATATGTATGATTGGAGTTTGACTTGATTTGGCCTCTATGGCATTCCAACTTGATGAAAAGAGTAATTCAGTACTGAAGCGCTGTTTCTCCGACTCGCCGCGTGGCGGGCCAATCTCAACTCTCGAGCGGGCTGCGCACTTTACCAATCCATAAAGATTTCAACAACATAAGGCGGGTACTCTCTATCAAGTATGTTGCACTAGGTGCCAAACTGAGTTCAACAAACATTCATTCAAAGACAGGAGGACCCGCCTCTAGTGTTGACGTCCATATGTATTATTTGTACTACCGGATGTATTGCGAAAAAACGCATATCATATGTACGTACCACTATCGAATGCACAGAAACTGTAAGCTGGCTTCCTTACCATTCCAAATTCGCACCGACGAAAAGAGCTCATCAAGAATGCCTCGTACCAACCGAAACATCACTTCTGCAAATTAGAGACAAGTAACCATGGCCTAGCACCAAACGATCAATACTACGTACATCGTATTTTCCGTAAATACATCAGGGAGTACAACTCCTAACCCACTCGACATATTTCACCCACTGGCAGTAAGAAAACGCTTATATTCAAATGAATGCACATTATCATGTTGATCTATCATCACATCCGATCCGTGACCATCCAAAAAGACCACAAACAGCAAGTTCAGTACGAACAAACGCACATCAACTTCGTACAAACTGTTGTCGTTTACTGTATCTATCACAAATGAATAACAACAACAACAAGAACTCAGCATCGTGATTCCAGACGGGAAGAATGGGTCTGGAGACTTCTGTATTAGCGGACCTTACACAGCGGTCCACGCCGCTGCACAAAGTATGGCGAATGCGTAGACACCTCCTAAATAAGTGGACCAAAATTTGGTGCCACTAATTTAGAAGGAGTCCACGCAAGCGCCGTACTTTGTACATGCAGTTCCATCACAATACAGAAGTCTCCAGACCCATTCGTCCCGTCTGGAATCACGACCCGTGGGAATTAGCCTAGAATCCTTCGTCGTCGTCTTCTGCCATCTCCTTTGCAAATTCCAATTCTTGCTGCTCCCTTTCTCTCTGTTCCTCCGCCGTTTCAACTTCCGCGCCATACGATTTGGGAGGAAAGCGCATCGCCTGAAACATACAGATACACATGTACTCATCGACATGAATCGCTTTGATAACGCTTATTATGGTGGAAAAAATCAATAGCTCCCCTTAACTACTGAATCTGTCTCCCTACAAACTGTTCTTCCCCTCCGCAATCCCCAATTTTTTCTAACCCCCCGCCACCCCCCCACCGCATGATTAGCCAGCCCACCACCAATCACTCCCCCCCCCTCACCACACTCCCTACCCCTCCTTCCCTCCCCTCCTCCCTTCTTCTTGCTCTCACCGAGCACCAAACCAACCCCTCCCAACCACCCCCCCGCACCACACGCCCCACCCACCCACCCCCCCCCCCCCCTCCCACATACAACCCAACATCTTTACTGCGCTGAAAAAATACTGCGATGTGAACATCAGCAGGCGTGTAAAATGGCAAAAGATGTACGGAAAATAGAGGGTAGCGTGGGACAAAACCGGCCATATGGGAAATACCCCCACCCTAAGGTGGTCTTCGTCTTTCCACCCCCAACCTAGCCAAGGTTGCTATGACCAGAAATGAAGAAACAGAGGCAGAAGTAGTATACGTGCATGCCCAAATTCCTTCTTGAGAGCCATCATGGGTTAAAACCACCGTGGGAGAATTTTTCCCTCATGGCCGGATTTACCCCACAGTAGAGATGGGCCGAGACTCTCGGTCTCGGAAATCTCGGTTATTTTTGGCGATCTCGGTCTCGGGAAAATTTCCCTAATCTCGTCTCGGTTTCGGAAGAAATTCTAAGTCTCGGTCTCGTTTTCAGCAACAATCTATAGTCTGGCCAATAGCAGTTGGCACTTGGACTCAAGGCGAGTTGCGTAGTTTGCATGTACTTCTGCTAAATAGGAGTACACGAAGCGTGGACAGAAATCCGCATTTGTAAATCTATTTTACGCAACGCGCCTTGAGTCCAAGTGCCAACTGCTATTGGCCAGACTATAGTCTCGGCCCATCTCTACGTACCACAGTACCCTTCCTACTGTACATGCATTTACATACACAGTAACCAATGTTAGTACCTACCTTGACTGCTTGATTGTGCAGTTCGAGACAGAATGCGATGCGACTGTGGTACTGATGCTGCGGCTCGGTGGTGGCGTAGACATCCGCCGTTTCCGCCGACTGCATGAAGCCGCCCTCGTGGTCCAATCGCGCCTCGATCACGTTATCCTTGATCGCCTGCACATCGTACACAACGCACGAGCATGATATCAAAAATACATAATTGGGCTTAGGGGAAGAATGGAGAACACAGTGTAAACGAAGGAGGCAATCACTAGTCGACAGCAGACAGGATTTTTAGCTCACGCGCACCTAGCACGTAACGTATACGCACCTAGAATAAGCGACGGATTCCCCCATACTCTGCCCGTCACACGCGCTTTTGTGCCACACGACGAACAAAATTATTCTAGCACCCTTCTCAATTATTCCCGCACCTTTCTCTTCCCTGCCCGTCAGACGAAGGCTTTGTCCTCGCACCGCCTACATTTTCCCTTCCTCACAGCTGCAGACGGCCACTTTTACACCTAACGAGCAAAATTGGTTCTCTTCGCTTTTCCTCTTCGCTTGTGAACAAAACATGGCCACTCGTCGCGTCACACAGCGCTTTTGTTTCTCTCACCCTTCCCGTCGGTCTTTCGCTCTTTCCCGCTGCTTGTGCACAAAACATGCCAGTCGCCGGTGGCAGACACACGCACGCTTGCGTTCTCTTCACTTCTTTCGCTCTCCTCCCTGCTTGCGTACAAAGCACGCCTACAAATTTGTTCGTCGCTTGCCCACACCGCGCACAGACCAAAAGAACTCGTCGCGTCACACAGGCAAATTTCCTTCACGTAGCGAGCAAGGTGTGTGCAAGGTGCGAGGAAGGTGTGAGCTCGTCGCTGTCAGACGAGAAGTTGTGGGTGCGGGCAAAAGTACTCACGCGGTCGGACTGCTAATGAGGTGCGAGCTGAAGTCGGACCGTATACGTCGGCTCCTATGCTTCAACACACAATACCGACGAGCTCGGTCCGAGTAAATTGGCCTGTCTGTTGTCTACTACTGGCTCATATTCGCCCCATTATATTGGGTTTTTCGATTGATTCCCCATAATAACGGGTTCGTAAAACCCAATAAAATGGGAACCCATTATAATAGGGAATCGAAAAACCCATTGTAATGAGGCGAATATGTGCCAGTGATATTGCCTTCTTCGTTTACACGGTGTGCTCCATTCTTCCCCTAAGCCCAATTATTATATATCTATGTACATACTTTATGGCTCATTCACACTGGTAGGAAATGCGCTCGACGTACAGCCGGCGCATCCAAGGCTGCCCACGCCTTTGCGTGTCGGGCCATGGACAGGACAGGCCACGTCGGACGTACGCCCAGCGTACATAGCGTATGTCTCTACCATGTGAACAAGTTAGTTGGTCGTATTGTTTGCACTTTTCAGTACCGTATTTACCCGCAAAAATTGAGAGGTCCTATATGGGGCTATGCATAGGGGGGGGGGGGGGGGCTATGCATAGGGGGGGGGGGGGGGGGCCGCCCTATGCATGGGACATTTTTTATGTTTTTGAGAGGTGCACAGAGGCATATTTTTTTAGGTCAAAAGCACATGTTTTAGGGCATAATTGAGGTCAAAACAGGGTTATTCTAGTACAATACACCCCCAAGCAGGCTTATAGGCATCATAGCTTGGTGTGGGAGTGGCTATGGGTAGCTTATGACCAGCTTATGTAGGTAGGTTCAGGTACTGTACAGTACATATGGGGCTATGCATGGGGGGGGGGGGGGGGGGTATGCATAGGGCATTTTTTATGTTTTGCCAATATGGGGCTATGCATAGGGGGGGGGAGGCTATGCATAGGGGGGGCTATCTATGGGTAAATACGGTAATGCGCCACACACGTGCTGAGCAAACTCACGGGGAATTCCCCACGTAAGTATGTGATGAAGCACAGGGAGGCCGATGAATTCACCGGGAGTTTGAAACTCACCACGAGTGAACACCTGAGAAAAATTTCGCGCGTGCGAGCAAGTGAGGATGCTTTGCACGAAAAATAAAATTCGAAGTTCAAACTCACCGTGAATTTCACCCTGAATTTACTCACCACGTGTGTAGCGCGCTAGTGAGCGAACTACCAAAGGCATGTACATGAACGTGTACGTAGTTTAGGGGAGCTTCATAAAGTGCGTCACGCAGAAATTCATCCGTCGCCACCCCCCTCCCCCTACGTCACGCTTTATTTGGCCGTAACCCCCCCCCCCCTAGTATGCTTATGTATGTACAGGGTGTCCAAACTAAATTTGCACAACTTTCAATTGTCCATAACTCCCGTTTTAAGTGGCAGGGAAAGATGGGACCTAGCTCATCTGAAAGCTCAATTCAAGAGCTATAATATGGTATGTCTGCCGTTTCGCTCTGCCTCACCGTTCGCGAGTTAGAGCGATTCCTGCAAAACACCTCAAAAATGATTTTGGCCAAACTGAATGCACATCAATTTCCCTTTTTGGCTGCATTTTTCTTGCTTCAGCCAGAGATAATCTGTCATAAAAATGAGTATTGTTCATTGATACCCTTTTATTGCCTCATGTTGGATGAATTTCACCTTCTGGATGAATTTGTGCACTTTATTGTCCATTTTCACTCTCCCATGCTGAACTGTCACACTGCAATGCCACTCTTTCGGTTAGTTTTGATCATTTTGGTCAAAAAAGCTCTTCTAAGGTGCAAAAATCCAATCTCCAATGGTGTGGTACAGTGGGAGATATTGCTGGTCAATTATTTTCCTCTTTCACATTCGTACTACACGTTTTAGCCCAGTTATCAATCAATTAGCTGTGCAGTCTAGAAAGTCGCCAAAATCCAGTTTGGCCAAAATCATTTTTGAGGTGTCTTGCGGAAATCGCTCTAACTCGCGAACAGTAAGGCAGAGCGAAACGGCAGACATACCATAATATAGCTCTTGAATTGAGCTTTCAGATGAGCTAGGTCCCATCTTTCTCTGCCGCTTAAAACGGGAGATATGGTCAATTGAAAGTTGTGCAAATTTAGTTTGGACACCCTGTAGAGTGACATATCGTCACGCTAACGTCACATTCGCCGCAACCCCCCCTCACCCCTATTTCTGCGTGACGTAGTTTATGAAGCTTCCCTTACTAGCCCTATGTCTAATAGCGTGCAGCCTACCTTAGAGATGATGTACTCGGCGTCATCCGGATGTTGCAGCTGCAGCTTCTTGCTGGCCTGCTGGGTGGAGATGCGACTGTAGGCGAGGGACACCTGGCGGACGGCGGTCTTGATCACGTTCTGGCGTAGCCGCACGATGAGCGAGTGCGTCCCGTCCACTTCGAACGCGTCGCCCCACCCGCTCAGCACCTCGTTGAACCGCTCCACGTCACCCGTACGCACGGCTGCAAAGAGCGCGCAGCACATTATACAGAGTGTCTCATAATAAACCGTCCACCTTTCCGTGCATGTAACTCTGGAACCACACCTTAGATTTTCATGCGATTTTTTGTGTTTTGTAGCCAAGGCTTCAACAAGTAAGTATACAAAATTTCAACTATGTGGTTCACATACTTCGGAGACTACGACGGTTTGAATCTCGAAGCTCAAAATCGACGTTTTCCTTTACTATGGAGAATATATCGGTTTTAGTTTTTCAAGATACCCTGTTTCATGCGTTTGCTGTGCTGGCACAAGGGATAATGCATGAGATACACATTTCCTAGCATTTTGGGACATCTTTCTTCATTACGAGGCTAATTTTTATTATGAATCATGCACAGAATTTCCCCTAAAATCGGCACTACCAGTTCGAAAAACCTTGTTTTTGACCGCTGGAGGAAAAAGGTGTTTGAGCAGCTTCCACTAGGCCTAGGAAACTTAAAATTTTGTACACATCTCAGTTGAAGCCTTGCCTACAAAATACAAAAAACCGCATTACAATTTATGGTGTGGTTCCAGAGTTACATGCACGGGAAGGTGGATGGTTTATTATGAGACACCCTGTACAATAAGAGTAAGTACTGTGGGACAAGTGATGCCGCGTTCACCGTACGTCCGCACGGTACGTAGCTACAGTCGGTCGGTCAGCTACAGCTCGGTCCGACGTAGCTACAGTCTGACCAGTAGGAGTTCGCAATGGCATTCAAGGCGTGTCGCGTTGTTTACAGAATCTCGTTGTTTTGCGATCGCTAAAACCTGCCACGAACTCCTATGTAGGTTTAGTATACAAATGTCAGGAGTACATGGCATTTTCTTTCTTTCTATTTTATTTGTGCTCCGTCCGTCGTCGGTGCGCTGTGCGCACCTGAAGGAAAAAGTAGCGGAACGGCACGCCTTGAATGCCATTAGCGAACTCCTACTGGCTAGACTAGTATTTGTAACATGGCACGCCAAACATGAAACCGAAAACCGCGGCGTGAACTTGTGTGTGGGGGAGGCTTCTGCGCCTTCAGTACTATATACTGTAAAGGTCGGTGTATAGCCCTGCAGGGCAATACAAACAAGATCAGCCAATTTGGGCGGGCTATACACGGGATCGGGCAATACAAAAGCTCGGGCTATACAAGGGACTTTTGAACATCTGCTCATTTTTGCTCCAATTTTCACCCTAAATGCCATAATCCATGTTCAACCTACTATTTTCAACTACACAGGCCACACATATTGTGGTTCCTGACTTACAATGCTGCAAATAAAGCCTGGTGAACGCAGTTCTTTGCACAACCCGATATCGGGCTATATACGGGCCAAAAGTGCAATATAAGCCAAATTGGGCGGGCTATACACGGGATCGGGCTATACAAGGTATCGGGCAATACACCGACCTTTACAGTAGGTTCCTGTTCGGTGTAAAATAGAATTGTGAGTGCAGCCCAAAAATTTATAGGTGGCCGCATTTCCCATGGCCGAGTTTACCCCATAGTAACCTATATACGCTGTAGCAACATACCTTGGGACAATTGGAGATAGGGTGCCAATGACTTTCGAAAGATGGGTTGACGAAACAGTCCGCGCTCCGGTATCTCACCCAACAGCAAGTCAACCACCACCTTCCACTTCTGAACCTGTAAAGCACAGTACGCAACGTACGAAAGTTCGTACTACGCTTCATATACAGCTTGTATTTCACAAGGACATAATTATACGGTCGAGCGTTCCGACATTGGCCTCAGGAAAAAATTAGAGTGACTCACAAAGATTCATCAGCTCTTATTTTACAGAACAGTGGATTATCATCACAGGCCGTGAAAAGGAATTATAGTCTGGCCAGCAAGACTTTGCCATGGCATTCAAAGCGCGTTGCGTAAAATAGATTCCCAAATGCGGATTTCTGTCCATGCTTCGTGTACTCCTATTTAGCAGAAGTACATGCAAACTACGCAGGACGACTTCAGTCCCATGGCAAACTCTTTGTGGCCAGACTATAATACAGCTATTTTTAGTCTGACCAGACAGATATTTGCTTTGAAACTTTGCCCGTGCTGCGCAGTTTGTCATGTACCTTCTTGTAGAAGGGTATCAGAACTGCGCGCTTGTTTCATTTACACAGTCACGCTGCACGGTCAAAATATCAATAGCGACGAACTCTCTCTGGGCAGACTATAATTATTCTTGTGATAAGATGGTGTGTGTGTACAAAAAAACTGTACCAAAAGGAAGTGCTCGATCATTTTACCACTTGTTTGAATCCAACAGCAGAGTGCTGAGGCGCCTTGCGTATGGCCTGGTCCAGGTATTTTTGAGCCGCAGCATAGTCCAATTGCATCGCTTTGATCCTACCTGAACATAACAGTTAGGGTACCATGGGGAAAACCCGGCCATGGGAAAATCCGGCCACCTATGTTTCAGGACTGCATATCTCAGCAACCAATAGACCGATCGAGACAAGCATGACATCAATCGAGTCCTTGAACTCTCCTCTTTCAATCGAGCTATTTGGTTCATCAACTGCTGAAACTGCAAGGAGTGTTCAAAGGTTTTAGGTACGGTCGAGTGTACCCCATGGCCGGGTTTCCTCCATAGCACCCTACTTACACCAACACGCCACATACATATGTGTATGCATCAAACAAGTGTGAATATTGTCACGTACTGCGTACGTATTTGGCAATAGCGTCCGAGGCCAGTAGTAGTTTACATAAACAAGTTCTAGGATGCAAGACGAGTTCAGCCAAATGTCCCCGGACCGGTCCCTGGTGGGGTGCCTAAGTCCACAGCTGTGTGCGAGGGTAGCGGGTTCGATTCCCGTTCGATCCGATTTCCCCCTCCCTTTTTCTGGGCCCGGCTATCGCCATACGGAAGGCGGCACGTTACACTATTATGCAAAGGTATATTATCTCAGGGGAAATATTGGATTCAGCTTGAGAGGGTACAAAAATTTGCGGCAAAACTATCATTGAATAACTGGGAGAGTGGCTACAACGTACTCTTGGACCGTTTACAGTGGAATCCGCTAACCAAGATAGCGTTCGTGAGGCAAATGCTGACAATCTTTAAATACATTCATGGACAAAGACACTTGCCAGATGGCGTCCTTTCCTGTGTCCAGGATCCTCCCCGTGCCATGCGCCAGATTCATCGGTTGGCGCGACCCGGCTCTCACCGCCTGCGCTTGCAGCTTTGCCCCCAGTTTCCCGAAGCGGCCCGACGGCAAAAAATGCGTGCGACGAAGACCACCCTTGAGTTCGCCATCGACCTTTGGAATCTGCTCCCTCCCGAACTTTTTCTTAAGGAGAACGATGGTACACTCGTGCGTCATACCCCTAGCCTAGCGGAATTTCGCAGACGTATTGAAGAGGATGGCTTTTTCGAGTCACTACAAGAAGAAGCAAAACGCCGTGAGCTACACATTCCTCTTCTATCTGACCCCGCTGAGCAGCTGAATCGAGAAAACCTAGAGGGTAGAAGAAGGCAATTTCGAAGAAGAAGGAGGAAAAGAAACAATCAGCCCACCTGACCTGGACCGTTTTAGGCCTTCCCTATGGATACGATTTGACTACTACGCCGATTAGTTTATGTATTAGCAGGACTCCGTAATTAGGTATCTACATATGGGTGCTAGGTCAATGAATACGCTAGGGTGATTGCGATTTCATCGTATTGCCTGGTTCAATTGCGTTTGCCTGGTTTCCCACACTTTGAAAATATAAAGCAAGCAAGCAAGCAAGCAAAGGTGATTGTGCATGAAGCATTGCATACTAGTAAATACCGAGATAGTAGTAGTGTCTGGCCCATTCGTTGTTGCTTGCGGACTCGGGGAAGGTGACTTTGGCCACGAGTTTGCCAGCGGGCGCGTACAATTTCTGCAGCAGGTAGGAGCGCAGTAGGGCGTTGATCAACACTGCCTGACTCTCCACCTCGTGATGCAGAGTGGCGGTACGCAGACGAGCGTGCAGAAAGCTACAGAAAGAAAAGAACAAAAGACAAATGTAACAGACAGCTATGTACTACTATTGTAAAGGTTCGTGTATAACCCCCGGGGGTTAAAAATTAGTCACAGAATCTTGGGGTCATACAAGAGGCCGACTAACTGAAATGTGCGAAAATCATCACCAAAAACAACATGCAACATGCTTATTTTGCTCTTATTCGAGCTTTTTTGCACGTTTTAAAAACATAGTTTTTTTTGGAGGGGGGAATAAATGCGTTTGTCACTGAATTAGGGGCTTACACACGAAGGGGTTATACACGAAGCTATGCAGGACTACGTTACGTTATTTCATGTACATACAGCACCGCATGCGAAACGTAAAAGTAAAACCAGAATTGCTGGGACCCATGCATTATTTATCTCGAGAACTACGCGACGTAGAGCAAAGCGGTCAAAACTTCCACGGATAACTTTAGCTCGCCTCTCCAATAAAAAAACCGTTTGTCTCCAGCTGCTCTCAGTGTCGAGATCTCGCCGATTTCCTTCAGTACTAAAATCGTGTCACCATTTGGCAGACGCTAAACCACGCAAACCACGACACCCCACGACCCTGTACGCCCGATGCCCATTTTTATTGTTTTCATCACGTATGCATATTTCTACCACTTTTGATTTTTCGGGCGTTTGCGAGTTTTACAATTGCCTAATGGTCCACGCCCAATTTGGCGATTTTAGTACTGAAGGAAATCGGCGAGATCTCGACACTGAGAGCAGCTGGAGACGAACGGTTTTTTTTATTGGAGAGGCGAGCTAAAGTTATCCGTGGAAGTTTTGACCGCTTTGCTCTACGTCGCGTAGTTCTCGAGATAAATAATGCATGGGTCCCAGCAATTCTGGTTTTACTTTAGTACACGTACTCTCTCATGCCGTGCAGCTTCTTGTTCTGTTCGCACACGAGACAGTAGTAGAAATAGACGCGAGCAGCCAGTGGATCCAAGGAGCGACGACTGTACACTTCGATGCGCTTCATCAAATCCGCGCCACACGATTCCGCCTAAAATACATATCATAACCTGTTACCTGCCCACCTACCTAACGGCTCATTCACTTTGGAAGAAAATGCGCCCGCGTACGCTCAGAGCATCCATGGCTGTCCATGCCTTTGCATGTGTTGAGCCATGAACACGACGAGCGTACGCTGAGCGCAGGTCTCCGATGTGAATGGGCCATTAAGAGCCTAACTTCTCCTTTTATGTCGCGTTCAGATAAGAGACGTACGTACGGTCAAGCCAGCGAGGAAAACCGCACCAAACATACATGAACCTTTTTTCGGGCGTACTTCGCTTATCTGAACGCGGCGTCAAAAAGTTACTTCATGTTCCCGTTATTCCAGGTTAAAGTTGTACAGGGTTCCCTTCGCTTATACATCGGGTACTGATGGGGTAAACCCGGCCACCTAGTACTGAAGATCGTTCTTTTTACGTGTGTGGCCGGGTTTTCACCGGGAAACCAGTCAGGTTTGCCCCATGATACCCTACATACATAACTCACATACCTTGTCCATTTTCGCCTGGTCGATGAGATAGAGGAGCACTAGGAGCTGAACGAAAACTTCCACTTCTGGTAGCACTGTGGCAGCCGCCGTTCCTTTTCGACCCGAGCGAGGAGATTTACCCGACGACACCGCACTTTTGTCCACTTCCATCTATGTAAAGGTGCATACGTACACATATCATACATCCATGCAGGGTACTGTGGGGGCAAACCGGAAGGTGGACAAATTTCAGACATCCTACCATGGTGCGCTTCAGACGCGCTCCGAGTTTGCTCCGAGCGAGTTCGCTCCGAGTTCGGAAAGACTTCGTTTTGAACCGAAACGAACGTCAATCACTATACCTATACTATACTCACACGTCTTCGAATTACAAGCTCGGTTGTACACACGCATGTTTGGAAAAACGGAGCGAGTTCGGTGCGAACTCGGAGATTTTTGTTGAAGCATAGTCGAGTTCACGTCTGAAGTGCACCAATCTCTCTGTGACCTGAGTCCAACAGTGCACAATGAGGCGCTCGCACATAATAGTCTGGCCAGAGAGAGTTCGCTATGACACGCAAGTCGTCCTGCGTAGTTTGCATGTCCTGCTGCAAAATAGGAGTCCACAAAGCACGGACAAAAATCCGTCTATTTTACGCAACGCGCCTTGAATTCCCTTGCCAACTCTTACTGGCCAAAACTATAGCTAGGGGTTATCTACTCAGTAAAAATACGGTAGCCATAACTCTTTCTTACCTGATTAGGCGACGCCTCTTTCAGTAAAGACAGCAAGTATTCGCGGAGTTTGTCGCGATTTTGCGACGCCAGTACTACGTTGATCAGACGGCTAAGCGAGGTCTGTGTGGCGCGTTTGCGTGACGAGTTCAGCAGCTGTACGACGCGAGACATGAATCGCGGCTCTTTCGAAGCTTCGCCGCGTTCCAATAGGCGACATTGCTCACGCAAATCTACACAATAAAGCATACAAATAATCAAGGCTGATTCACATTGGCGTAACGTAATGTCAAAAATAGCAATGTAAGTATACGCAGGGTACTATGGGGTAAACCCAGCCATGGAAAAATTCGGCCATCTAAGTTTCAGGACTGCATATATCTGAGCCATCTATGGACCGACTGAGAAAAATTATCTCAATGGATTCCTTGAACTCTCCTCTTTCATATGCGCTATTTGGCTCATCACTTATCGACTGAGCCAGCAAGTTCAAGAAAGCTAAGGTGGCCGGATTTACTCCACAGTACCCTGCCTACACATGATCAAGATGACAAGTGTAAAGTTCCAGGCTCCAGATCCTCAAAACTGGGAAACACGAGCCTCGAACTACACGTCGCCTGCAACTTGATGTCTCCTTGGCAGCTGGCAGCCAACACCGTGAACAGCTCCCGAATTGTACAGGAAACTTCTGGCCGATACTCTTGCGGATCTGCGGCAATCTAAGCAGCGCTGGACGGAGGAGGGGAGCCGCTCTGGATCAACCAGTGGCTGTCACAAGCGACCCTCCTCCGTACCGTCAGAACAGCAGCTCAGCTCAGCGAGTTTAGCAACTGGCTTGATACGTCATATTACGAACAAGCAAAAGAAAGTAGGATTACGGTAGCCAATAGAAACAACGAGAACTGAATAAAAGATTTATCAGCAGCTCGTGCACTGGGTTCAAGCGATTGTCATAAAAAGACACGTAGGGGCACGAAGAAACCAGAGCACAGAAAGTATCAAGAGAATGAGCTCAACCGGTACGGCAGCTCGTATTTATACGTACATAGTAGCCCTGCGCTAATTGGTCAGGAGGCAACTTCTGCTCGTCGACTTGTCCTCTTGTCGTGTTCTGCATTTGAATAGGATGCATACGCAGTTCTTTCTTCGTACGTTCCCTTCTATTGCAGGACCTTTTCAGACACGGCAGCAGCTGAGAACCGCAGATCTCTACATGGTTCACAGGGGAAAGGCGATCCCACGCGCCGTTCGAACCCGGGATACGGATGAACAACGCCCGCTGCTCACCATGTTACAGGAGGTAAGGCAAAGACATAAATGTCAGTGCTCGCCCACTGTAACATTGTTGTACGTGCTCTTTTCAGATAGTAGCGCGCGTCGCTGGGGAGCAACCTAGTGTTAGCGCCGGCGACTCGCGCGTTGCACTCCCGTCGTCTATCAGCTCAGTCTACGTGCCGTCCTACACACTATACTACTTCCAATACTGTACATACTACATACTGTACGTATATGGGCTATTAGTACTAGACTATCTGGGACATCTACCTGAACCTGTGTATATACAAGGCTGCTGTTTTAGTACATAGTATGAATAAAATCATGGCACATTATTAAGAACACATAACCTTAACAGTGTTAATAATACTATGTACACAGCTCGTCCACGGCTCTGGCATCTGCCCGTAATACTCGTACAGTAGTAACCGTAAACTCATAACTGAGAAAACACACGTATCAGTAATACACGTATAGCTATGTACACCATCCGTTCCACTCCAGCAGCAAAACAAAACAACGTATTATTAGCTCGTCAGCTCAAAACACCAAACAAACAAAATAATTAGCGTATTTTTAGCTCGCCAGCTCTACAGAGTACACAGTTATTTATTAGCGTATGTACACACATAATACATAATACATAATACATAGGCAGCTCGCTCTCACTGTTGGCCGGCCCTATCAGCTTCTTCCATTTCCTGTTCCATGCGAGCCACTTCCGCCTGCACTTCCTGCAGCTTCTCCTCCAGGGCGTCGTAGAGCATAGTGGGCGTACGGTAGCGGAAGCGTACGAGGAGCTCTTCTTCGCCACTCGCCGATCGATCGTACACCTTCCACTGCGCGTGCGTCTCGTCGAAATCCACCTCCCGCCTGAACCCGGTTGGCGGCTCGTTTTGCAAATGGCACCACGGCGCGGCAGTACGTACCACGCCATACAGCCTCCCTCGCATGAGCTGCGCCATAAGATCGAGATCTTGAGCTCGATCGATCTCGCGGTTCAGGTCGAGAGCATGGTGATCCGCGCGATTCGAGACCAGCGTCCAGGAGCCGCGCTCGCCTCCACCCACATCGTACTGATAGCAGGAAGGCGGCAGCTCCGGCACTTCACCCTGTCTCAGCTCGACGCGCTTACGCCCCAGTTCGACATCGGTCTTCAACGTCTCCAGCTTCTGACGCATCAGGCGGAGTCTCTTCTCCTTCTCCCGCCTCGCGTCAGCTTCGAACGCCTGCTGTTCTTCCTCCATCGGCTCCACATCTTGTTCCGCCATCGCCGCAGGCAGCTCGGACGGTGGAGCGCTGCTGACAGCGGCCGTCGATTCCGTGTTGGTCACTGACATTCGCTGGGGCACCGGCTTGGAGGGGACTTTCAGCAGCTGATGGGGCAGCTTCAACTGTTCCTCCGTCTCCCGCATGTAGACGCGGAACTGCTCGCGCTTGCTGCGATTGAGGCTAGCTGGCGGCCTCATCTTCAGCTCCGGCGTCTCTTCTTTCTTCGCCTGCCACTGATAGCTGTGCGCCATCTCCAGACCCTCGTACACCTCCAGCTGCCTGTAGTAATCCTGCAGTCGCTCCGGCAACACGAACGGCGCCACCGGATAGCAGGGCGGCTTCTTCTTAGGATAGCGATAGTAATACGGCCGGTTATCCTTGGCAGCTGAGAGGATCCAGAAATGCTGGCGCACCATAGAGCGGTAGTAACGGGCAGCTTTGCGGTAAACTGCCTCGTGAAAGGACTGGGGGAGCAAATCCCAGGCTCCGTTAGCCTTGGCAGCTCCCGTCACAAAGACGTACCAGTACCTGTCGGCCAGCCGCATCAGCTCCGTCATCAGCTCTATGCGGATTCGATCCTCCGGCTTCACAGCGGCGTGAGACGTAGGCGTATGTCCATAGTAGGGGAAACCCGGCCCCGGCTCCAACAGCTCTGCTTTTTCCGCCTCCGTCATCTTTTTCGCGTAATTCTCCAAACGGCGCCGCGAGATGACTCCGGCCGCCTCCAACGCAGGGGCGAGAGGGCGGCCCGTCGCTTGGAAGAAATTCTGAGTGGCAGCCAGCGCGTCGTGCCACACACCGCATCCAGCCTCGCTGCGATACACGAAATCCGGCGGATTGTCGGGATCGACTGGGCCAATCTCCTCCGTCTCATAAGAGGCTGAAAGAGACGGACCCTCCGCCACCGATCCCGTGCTCGTGCCCGCTCCGCCTGTCGACGTGACAGGGGCGGCTTCCGGCTGTGCAGCGGTGGTGGACGGCGGCAGAACAATGCGGTTCGCCGCGCGCACAGGCTGCTCGTCTTCCTGCTGCTGTTGCAACTCGACTGTGTCCTCCGGCACTGGGGGCGGGGCCAGCTCAGCAGTCGCCCGCATCAGCTTGTGACGCAAGTCAGCCGCGGACAGCTGAGGCGCCACAGGAGCCGCAGCGGCGACGGCCAACTGGGTGCCGGCAGGCGGGCTCTGCTCCGCAACGGGCAGGCCAACACCCACCCGCACCTGCCGTCGCAGCTCCAGCGACTCGTCCAGCTGATGTCTCCAGCCGTCGATCCACCCCTGCGGCATGTCCGCTGTCGTATAAGGTTCCATCAGCGGAGGCAGGCTGTGGTCAGATCGCGGGTGGAAACGGATGTTGTGCTGCAGCGCCTCGTCCTTACAGTAGCAGAGTTTCAACAGCCAGGTCTCCAACGGCGGGTAGTACTCGCGAAAAATTTTCCAGTGCAGCATCGTGCTGTACCGGCGATCCAGCACAAGCTTGAACAACTCCTGATTCTTCGGCAGCTGCAATGCAGCTCGGCCGTCAGGTATCACCTCGCACATCCGCAATTTCGGATTTCTCTTGAACGCCTCCTCAGCTCGCTGCGGATAGAAGGGGCGTTGAAACCAAGTGGCGTCGATGCGCATTCGCGTCAGCATACGACACCACAGCGCAGCGGCGCTCGGATACTTGTGCGGGCAGCTCGGCTGAATGTCCAGGGCAGGCGGAGGAGGATCTTTCGCGGCCTGGACTGAGATCGTATCGGGCCGCGCCTCCGCTCTGTCCACCAGGTAGCCTTCGTCGTCCAGGAAGAACTGGGTGCCCAGATCGTGTAGCACCCAATCCAGCAGAAACTCGCGGGCAGGCAGATCGGCGTAGATCGTAAAGCAGCCGATCTGATACAGCAGCGACGAAATCTCGGTCAGCTCGGGACCATGCACGCCGATGTTCCAGTACTGTTCCAGCTTCCCCACCAACTGCGTCTGGGCCGCCTCGAGGTAATCGCACTTCAGCAGGAGTGTCTTCGCCTGCCACGCGTAGCTCTGGGCTAGCGAAGCGACGTACACTCTCTCCGCATTACACAGCGGCAGCAAAAACCCCGTCATGGCCCCAGGCCGCAGCGGAATCAGATCGAGTCCGTGGTCAGCGTAGAACTTCAGCTGGCACAGTGCGGCAGCTCGCTGCTTGGCGAAGCCCTGCTTCATCTCCTCCCAAGAGTTCTGTCCGTTGAAGATGAAGGGTTTGTCGCTCTCCGGCACTCCGCAGTCGTTTCCTCTTCTGATCTGCGTCATGGAGACTCGGGGCAATTTCGACGGATATTCATTCATCCTCGCTCGCTTCACACACTCCACATGACGCCTCAGAGCCATAGTGTACGTCTCGCCAGACAGATCCTTCTCCAACTTGAGAGGCGGTGCTCTAGTCGTCCGCAGCCAGTCAAGGAGCTCGTCATCTGTCTGCTGCTGCTTCGGGTAATACTGTCCACTCAATCACGGACGCAGCTCGCCCATGTCGTTAGCGTCCTCTGATCTTTCGGGCTTTTTCTCCACAGAAATCAGCTGGTAGGGCTGGTCGAGAGTGAGTGCCGGAACAGCCTTGCCGTGTTGATGAGTAGGGTTAATAACCGTAACCACAACGCTACGCAGCAAATTAGGATCTGGGGAGGCCGTGCGACCGTCCGAAGAGAGCCGGCGTCCCCCCCTATCCTCAGAGCGTCGGCTATTCTGGTCGCGGCGAGCAGGGCTGTGATGTTGGCTCCTGCTCCCCCTCTTCCTCTTCGCTTCCTGAAGTCCAGACATCTTCGGCTCGGCGACAGAGTCTTCCTCTCGCCTTCTCTTCCTTCGCTGTCGCTTGCGCGGCATGAGAAGTCACCTGAAGATCAGAGAAGTACACCTTCCTATCAAGCACTCCTACAGCTCGCGACATAGCAATAACAGCAAAAGAACGCAACTTCACAGAAGGCGTAGGGTTAGGCCGCAACAAATACTTAGTCTCCGTACGTAGCGAAGTAGGTACATCATTGTTAGTAATACAAGGTGAAAAAGACGGAACAATTTTCGCATTACAACCGTCTGGCACAGGATAATACGAACGATTTTTAGTCAAATCAAAACCAACGTGCTTGCGCGAAGCATCACACGAATTGTTCAGTTTCTGTCGGCGCAGCAGCAAGCTGTTTGCACGGCCCTTCCTATCAAACGTTGGCGCGTGCACGCGTTCGTGTTGAAAAGGCAGCTCGCTGCGTGCGTCGTCTCGCTTCGCCTTCTCTTCGCTCGTCTCGTTCTTCTTATGGCGAGCGGCTCTGTTTTTCTTCACACGCGCGCTGATTGGTGGAGGCGAAGTCGCAGCAGTTGTGTCTTCAAAATTTGCATTTTCCGGTGCGGCTGTCGTTGTTATTTTAGTGCCACACAGCGGATTGGGTACAGGCACGGGCACCGAAGAATTGTCAGTTGCGGGCTTTTCTTCCCCCTCCCCCGTGGGAAAAGGTGATGGCCCGCCATCTTCAATTCCTTCGTCTTGTGGGCCGCTGATGCTGGAAGGAGAAGATTCAGCTTCTTTTCCTGGTTGACGCGCGTAACTAGGAGAAATTTTCTCTTCGTCCGCACACCAACTAGGATCCGGAAACTTCTGTCTTCTATCCCCCGTAAAAGCAGGCAGTGCTTTCAACGGCTCCCGCGCCTTAGACAGCTTGTTGATATGGACTCGTTTGGTCTGCTTCCTTCCGGCGCCGTCGGTGAATTCCACAACTGCATCCGGTTCGTCGAGCTCGATGATGACAGCTGGTCCAGCAAATTTTAGGGAGAGCTTGTGCTTCTTCAAATGCGGAGACGAAACAAGCACCGCATCTCCCACAGCAAATGAATGCTGTTTCGCAGCTCGATCGTAGTACTCCTTCTGGGTCTTCTTATTCTCTTCTGATTGTTCCCGTAGAATCTTCCAGATCGCCTCCAGATGTAATGGCAGCTCTGACGCGTAATCATCGATGTCAAAAGCATACCGTTTGGCTGGAACGGCAAATGGCGACTCCACAGGAAAGGCATTGTCCCGCCCAAACATGGCGTAGAATGGCGGGAATCCAGTTCTGGCTTGCACAGCTGCATTGTAAGCTGCCATCAGCAGGAAGATGAGACGATCCCAATCGTCCCCGCTGGCATTACAACACTTGCTCGCCATCGCAAGCATTGTACGATTTGTGCGCTCCGACTGGCCATCTCCTTGGGGATGGAATGTAGTCGTAAAGACTTGCTCCACCCCCAAGTTTTGACACAGTGTACGCATCAGCTGGGAGCAGAACTGGGTTCCTTGATCAGAGAGAATACGGTCAGGCGTACCGTACTGCAGTACATGTTCAATCACCACGGCAACGACGGAAGCAGCTGTCTGATCCATCATTGGCCCTCCACAGACAAATCCAGTGCAGAGGTCAGTGGCGAAGAGTGCGTAGCGGTTCCCCTTTCGGCTCAATGGCATGCTGACGATGTCCATCGATATCATCTGGAAGGGTTTCTCAGGCGTTGGAATGTACTTGAGAAACGGCCAAATGGGTTTGCCATGCCCCTGGCGCAGCGCGCAGACAAGGCAAGAGTCCACAAACCGCTCCACATGCTCTCGCATATTGGGCCAAAAAAAGTGTTCAGAGATGGTAGACCACAGCTTCACCTTGCCCTGGTGCCCTCCAAGTGGATGACAATGCATGCTGAGTAGTAAATCTTTGCGGGCGGCCACTGGGACGTACACCCGCAATGCTTCGTGGTTGCCCCCCACGTACAACAAGCCGTCAACAATGTGAAACTTGTCATACATGTGGACAAGCCACTTCGCCAGGTGCTCATCTTGCGGGATGAGGTCTTCATCCAGGAATGCAATGATGGACTGGACTCTGGGGTCTTCTCTTTGCAGCTTGCGACAGAAGTCGAGATGCGGCTCAAGCTCATCCGGTGCTTCGGGACAAGCGAACCGAACTGTCTCAAAACTTCTGGACAAGGCGTCTGCAGCCTTGTTCCCCACCCCAGGTCTGTGCAACACCGCATTGATGCCGAAATCCTGGATTTTCAACTTCCATCTGGCGATGCGCTTGTTGGGCAGAGGAGCATCGCTGGTCAACCAATCTCTGACGTTGGTGGAGTCCGTGAAAACGATGATGTCGCAGCCATGAACATACGTCTCAAATTTCTTGAGCGCGAAAACCAACGCCATCAGTTCCGTTTCTGAAGCGTGGTAGTTCAGCTCGGCCCCCTGGAGAGAGCGTGAGGCGTATGCGATGGGGTGCAGTTCCCATCCTGGATGTTGGCGTGATTCCAGTGAGGCGAAAGTCATTTTCCCCCACACCTGCGTCCGCTCAGCTTTCATGATGGCGCTCACAGGGTTGTCATCCTGTTCTTGCGATGGTGCTTCATCTCCAGTAGACGGAACCTGTCTCAAGGCGCGTATGTATTGGGACAACACCGCACCGAGACCAGTTCCTGAAGCATCAGTTTCTATCAAGAAAGGCTGAGTCTGGTCAGGATACGCGAGAACCGGGGGGTTAGTCATCGCATCTTTCAATGCAACGAAACTATCCTCCAGCTCTTGCGTCCAGATGACAACTTCTGGCTGGTCCTTAATCCTGGTGGCCACATGCAAGGGTCTGGCAATGGTGCCAAAATCCTTGCAAAAACGGCGGTAGTAGCTACACAAGCCCAAAAAGGACTTGATTCCGGTGATACTGTTAGGGCGTGGAAAATCAGCGATGGCCGTCAGCTTCGCAGGGTCAGCTTGCAGCCCATCTCTGGTCAAGATGAACCCCAGATAAGCTACCATCTTCCGAAAAAAATGGCACTTCTTCGGGTGCATCTTGAGTCCTGCTCTTTTCAACCTCAAGAACAGATCTTCCATGATGGTGATGTGCTCCGTGAAACTCACAGTGGCCAGGAGAATGTCGTCGATGTAGGCCGACACTTTCCCTGGGCCATACTGGAGATCCATCCCAGCCAGCACTTGATTCACAAGGCGCTGGAACGTCGCAGGAGCATTGCAGAGGCCGAATGGCATGCGCCGAAACTCCCACAAGCCCATCGGAGTGATGAACGCCGTTTTGGCCTGCGATTCAGGATCCATGCGGATTTGGTAGTATCCGCTTCGCAGGTCAATGCTGGAGAAATAGCGAGCTCCAGTAGCTCCAGCCGTGTCCAGCAGAGACATGGTGTGTGGCAGAGGAAAACAGTCCTTCACACTCTGGAGATTGAGACGAGAGTAGTCGATACAAACTCTCATCTCTCCAGAGTCCTTCTTGCGCACGATGACGATGGGTGCCGCGTAGCTGCTTTGCGATGGTACAATGATTCCGGCATCCAGCAACTGTTGGATCTTCGATGTCAGTTCCTGCATGTCCGTGTAGGGCACACGTCTGGCCTTCTGTGCCACTGGAGGCGCACCCCCAGTGTCGATCTTGTGCTGGACCCCGATGGCCTCACCCAGCTCAGTTTCCTTGAGTGCAAAACTCGCGTGATAGGCCATCATCAAATCCAGAGCCGCGCGCTTTTCCACGACAGTCAGGTCCCAGCTATCCGGCTTTAAAAGCCGCATTAACTCGTCCCGACGTCCCGTGGGAAGCGCAACAGGCTTGGACTTGGCCACGTCTTCATTCATCTTCTTAATTTTGCACTCATTCGGCACAGGAAACTCAAACTGAGTGATGGGGATCAGCTCGCCCAGAAAGTCAGCTGGTCGGATGGTGGCGGGCACGATACCAACCGTGGCTGCCAGTACTGACACTCTTGGATCCAGATGAGGCGGAGCTACCAAGATGGCAGGTTCAATCTCCACCCCTTCAGCTGGAAGTCGATTCCCAGGGACCATCACATAGCTGCGCTCCAGTGGTCCAACCCGTCTCAGGTCCACTGGTCTTTCCGATATTCCCGACTCTGAGACGGTGCATGGTACAATATGCACACGCTCCGTCTCCAAGTCCATACGTCCTGCACAGGCAGCATGCACATGCAAAACGCGGAAATAATCGTCGACTCCCATCTCCATCGCAGCTTTCACTGCGTACGCGCTTCGACGGTAAGTAGGTACAGTCGGTTTCTGCGTTGTCACACGTACGGCCATGTTTGCTCTGTAGTTGGGTGGTTTCAGGCATTCAGCAGTGCGGAAGACATCCTGTCCATCTGGTGTCAACATCTCGAAGCCCAGAGTGATGATGGCAGCGCTCCCCAGTAGCAGCTTGGTTCTGGCCTTTGGATGCTCATCGATCAAACACCGTACTTCAGTATGGGGATGCCCATTATGGTACATGATGGGCAGACGAATTTCGTACTTGTAGTAATCTTCCCCAACTGGACCAGCTATGCCGGACACACGCCCGGTAAAAGGCGACTGGCGTGCCTGCAGTTCCCGAGCACTCATGTAACGATGCTCAACGAGCTCGTCCACGAACACTCGGCTGACTAACGACAACGTTGCCCCAGTATCCAGCATAGCCTCTGCATCCATTCCTGCTACATTCATTTGGGCGACGATGGTTGGCCCACGATCCGGCGCCACTGGAGCTGGTGGATATACCACTGGCATATCACCCTGGGGAGTGCGGAGAGTGATGAGGCCTGGGCCTTCCAGTGGAGGCTCTGGCTTCACGTAGGAGAAGTTGGAAGTGAATCGATGAATCTCCCACTCTTCAGCATCATCCTCAGTTCCAGCCGCCATGGTGTAAGGTAAGCCAATTGCCAGATCTTCATGCATGATGGAGATGCGGTCAGGATTGCTGTCAGATGGTATTTCTTCCGCCATTCTCTGGTTCACATCAGCTCGCCTGGTTGGTGCGCTGGGACACTGACTAGCAAAATGTCCCGGCTGATGGCAATAGTAGCAGTTACCCTCCTCCCGATCACGCGCTTCCTGTGAATTGCGATTCGGGCTACTACGCCTGCCAGAGGGAGAACGATAGGATCGACCTGGGCCGTCACGCGCTCTCTCTCGGCTGCCTCGATCGCGACTGTTACTGCGCTGTCGATTCGGGCGTCTGGACAGAGGGGTACCAACCGCTGATGGTGTCTGATTTCCATCTTGTTCAGCTGCACGCATGGGCGAGTTGGAGCGTCGCTGATATGACGTACGAGCTGGAGAAGAGTCACGTCGTCGTCTCCGACTTCGATTATCCCATCCATTACTGTACTGGTTGTCATATCTGGGCTGGCGGCTACTCTCGCTGGCTGTCTGAGTTCTCTTATCCCCCACGATGGCAGCTTCCCAACCTGACAGCACCGATTGCAGGTCAGTCAGCGTCTTCACGTGGCGGTAGTCAGTCAGCACCTTCATTCGCCATTGCTCTGGAAGAAGCCACAATAGTCGGTCGTATCCATTGGTTTCCCGCTCCCATTTGGACGAATCCGGGCGGGCGCGGAAAACTGCTTCTCTCACCCTCTGCGCCAAGCTGAGGATGGATTCCCCATCCCGCCACTTCAGTAGGTTCAAGTCAGTGGACGCGTTAACGTACTCACCTGAGCCTACCACAAGCCTCAGGAGACGATGGCGCAAATCTTCATACGTGATGTATGGCTCTTCCATGATGAAGGTAGTGTAGAGTCGCCGTATGACGCCTCCAAGAAACTTGCCAAGTTGCGAAACCCATAGGGTCTCGTCCTTCCAGTGTTGAGTGGCGTATTCTTCGTAAAGCGAGAAAAAGTACATCACTTCAATGACGGACCAGTCCTCGCTCCTCCAGATGTCCGGTTTCTGCACTTTGGGTTTGGTGTTGCTGCTGTTGTTGTAGGTGTATTGGTGAGGACCTTGGCCGTCAGCTGGGGCATTTGCTGATGTATTGCCCCTCGGGTCAGTGGGCCAGGGATTGCCTGGTGGACCATCTGGTGGTCCACCCGGTGGTCCATCTGGCGGACCTGACCCGCCTGGCTGACGTGGCCACTGAGCTGGTGGTCCTCCCCAATCATCCCTGGAGCGGTTGCCATTACCACCATCTTGTCCGCCCGCCGCGGGAATATTAATTCCCTCAGCGGGGGGATAAACTGAATATGGGTAGTAAGGCATCCGCTGCTGCTGGCCATCAATCAGTAGGCCAGACATTCCCTGCCCCAAAGCGGGTATGGTTGAGGCAGTCGATGGTCTGCCTCGCTGAATTTGGGGCGGCAGAGGATGTTCAGTCTGCAACAATCTGTTGGGCTCTGGTTCCTGGGCATTGATGGCTAATGGATTGCCATCAGTGCGAATGGCCATCAGTGATGTACTCTGGCGATCGTGAGGTTCTGTCGTGATGGGCGGCAGGCCAAGGCTGCGTCGCGTATAATTGCACAACGCAAGCGCCTCGGACGTAGTTGGTCCATGACTGGCAGAGGCAAGCGGTTGCGTTCCTGGGATCTTGGAGAGGTCGATGGGTCGCGGACGATATCCAGCCCCTTGCACCAGCGGCTGCTGGAACTGGACAGTCTTTGGAAAGTTGGGAGCAGTGACGGATGCCACAGCCGATTGCAGGGCCCTGTCCCGCCGGATGGTGTCCAACTCAGTTGGAGCATATGGTGATTATGCTCCAGCAGCATTCGCGCTTCCCACCGGCAATGGGACGTGGCTGGCTGGCATGCCCAAGACCATGTCGACCATCTGACGTTGCTCTTCCAGCCGATGTTTGATGAAGTCGCTGTGCTGTTCGATCCACCGCACGGCTTCAGGATCTCCAGTCTTCGCAGCTCGCTATGCTTCTTGCATGTCGTCTTCTTCATGTTTGTCCCAGTTCAGTGGACTTGGACGCCCACTGACTCCTAATGTGAGTGGCGGCGGTTGTGGCGAAGGCCAGCTGTAACCGTTGATCGCATCGTCCATGGCGGTACCCGCTGCACCGGTCAAGGGGCTAAAAGCTCTGACCTGTGAGGTGTACGCTGCAGACGTTCGACTCATCTGCTGGGGCAGCGCGGAAGCTGAAAAGACACCAAGGTGCGACATTGGAGGCCGCATCCGTGGTGTTACGCCATGCACAGCAGACGATGGTACATACACGGCATTGCCTGCACTCACACTACTAGTAGGAACAGACACAGGGTTATGCACATATGAAGCAGAAGAAACAACATTAGAACCAGCAATAAAACTCAAAGGTATGGTAGAAACAAGTGGTTGTTGCACGGAACTAATCACAGGTGGCCTGGCCAACTGTTGCGCAGAGGAGAACAGCGTCGCCGTATTGCTGTCGCCAGCAGCTGGTTGACCCGACGCTTGGTGAGTAGAACCGAACGAAACAGCCGTGGTGGGTGCGGTAGTAGTAGTGACTGTATACGACATATTGTTGCCAATAGTTGCTTTGCTTGCAGATGCTGAGAGAAGACAGCTGTGCTGCTGTCCTTCGGGCGTCGATTCGGGTCAACAGCGGTGGTGAGATCCGTCCTCAGGGCTCAGTTCCTTCCGCCAGATATCTTTCTGAAGGCTGCAGTGGGCCGCGTCGGTAATAGGCGGAAGCTCCTGCACGTGCTGCGTATGCGCACTAGCAGCGTTTCGGGCCAGATAACCGGTGTGCTAGAAAGCTGCACCCAGGAAATCTTGCCGGTAAGCTCCAAGTGTAAAGTTCCAGGCTCCAGATCCTCAAAACTGGGAAACACGAGCCTCGAACTACACGTCGCCTGCAACTTGATGTCTCCCTGGCAGCTGGCAGCCAACACCATGAACCGCTCCCGAATTGTACAGGAAACTTCTGGCCGATACTCTTGCGGATCTGCGGCAATCTAAGCAGCGCTGGACGGAGGAGGGGAGCCGCTCTGGATCAACCAGTGGCTGTCACAAGCGACCCTCCTCCGTACCGTCAGAACAGCAGCTCAGCTCAGCGAGTTTAGCAACTGGCTTGATACGTCATATTACGAACAAGCAAAAGAAAGTAGGATTACGGTAGCCAATAGAAACAACGAGAACTGAATAAAAGATTTATCAGCAGCTCGTGCACTGGGTTCAAGCGATTGTCATAAAAAGACACGTAGGGGCACGAAGAAACCAGAGCACAGAAAGTATCAAGAGAATGAGCTCAACCGGTACGGCAGCTCGTATTTATACGTACATAGTAGCCCTGCGCTAATTGGTCAGGAGGCAACTTCTGCTCGTCGACTTGTCCTCTTGTCGTGTTCTGCATTTGAATAGGATGCATACGCAGTTCTTTCTTCGTACGTTCCCTTCTATTGCAGGACCTTTTCAGACACGGCAGCAGCTGAGAACCGCAGATCTCTACAAATGCACAATACATACATACATACATACTTTCAAACGTCAAGGTGTCAACGTCCTTTCGCTTCTTCTCCTTGTCTTTTTCCGAGTCTTCAGCAGTTTTCTCCTGAGCAGGTGCATCTACGTCCATCTTTTCCTCCTTCTTCTCTTGCTCCTTGTCTTTGCCCGCTTTCTTCTCCTTCTGCTGCTGCGATGAAGCCATCTTTGATGTGATGATTGATCCCAAAACAAAAAAAGTAACGGAGACCATGGACACCTTGAAAGTCCTTGACGTTTCTAGTAGTCCTTGACGGAGACGTAGGAATCAAACACGTACTCCTAGATTGCGCGCTCCGCTTCGCTGCGCGCGCTTGCCGCCCTCTAGCTGCGCTTTCTTGAAGGGATGCGAAGCGGAGCGCCTGTTCTAGAAGTACGTGAATAGACTCGAACAATTATTCATGTACTCCTAAAAAGATATTTTCGAAGTTTTTTTAGGAGTACATGAATTTGTCACGTCCATGGACAGCAAATTATTTGCATAAATAAAAGCTAAACCTCGCAAGAAAAATACGCCATCGCGCACTATCTGCATCGTTGTTTTTGCCAATTTTTTGTTGCGTAGTTTTGTTTTTACTTTGCTCCATGAAAAATAGGCTGTCCATGGTAAAGGAGGGATTCGATTCGGATTCGGATTCGGAAGGAAATCTCCTCACCGCAATCCTCGTATCAAATCGATCGGATTTGATCAATAAACGAGCAAGACAAGCAAAATGCCGGTTTCTCGACGATCCAGTAATCGAACTCACATCAATCCGTATACAGTGCACGGATGGAGTCAGGAGAAACTGGTGGAGGAATTGACGAATCGCGGTCTCAGTACAGTGGGTACAAAGGCTGCATTGGTGGAAAGGCTACAAAACAGCCTGTTGGGCATTGAGGAACCTCCACCTCCGCCTGCAAAAGTTATCAAACTGGAACCGGAGGAAAACTTACTGAAAGAAGGTAAAAACCTATATTATGGACTCTTGTTTATGTGTATTGCAACTTGTACGTGTATGTATGTACCGTACGTACTTGTACATACCTACGTATTTCTTGAGCCACGGGTATGTATCGTGTAGTAGTATACGTGTCGCATTTTGTACGTGCTTTTGCTATGCTGTTAGCCTTTATGGCTCATTCACATTGGAAAGAAATACGCTCGGCGTTACGCCCGGCGCATACCTGTCTGCCTATGCCTTTGCACACGTATCGAACCATGAATGCCCAACGCACTTTCTTCCAATGTGAATGAGCCATGATACATACGTATTACGTAAACGTACCTATTTAGCGCAAGACGCATCAGAAGTCTGGAACGACCTGGTTTCATTTGCAAAGAATCAGGGCCAAGAAGTGTGGGAGTTTGAGCTGGATGATACAACAACATCGACTAGTCCGCAGCCTCAAGAAGTCGTGGAAAGAGATAGAGAAGCAGAAGATGCAGAAGAGAAGGATGAGAATGAAGAAGACAGTGGGGAGAAAGCGTTGGTTATTGCAGAAGAACCGAATGAGAGCGCGGAGCAAAGCAAACTTGAGGATTCCGTGCTTAGCGTCATCGAAGACGTTGTGGAAAGAAGTAAGAGGAGAGGGTACTAGTGCGCTACACACGTGGTGAGTAGATTAAACTCACGGTGAATTCCCCGTTAGTATGTGATGAAGCATAGGGATGCCGCTGAATTCACCGTGAGTTTCAAACTCACCACGTGTGAACACATAAGATAAATTTTGCGCGTGGGAGCAAGTGTGGATGCCCTACGGGAAAAATATAACTCGAAGTTCAAACTTACCGTGAATTCACCGTGAGTTGAGTTTTCTCACCACGTGTGTAGCTCGCTACTGTGGGGCAAATCCGGACTTGGGGTATTCTGACGTGCCGCGTTCCGTATGACGAAAGCCAGGCCCCGAAAGGGGGGGGGGGGGGTAGGGAATCGAACCCGCTAGGCCTCGGTCACAGCTGTGGACTTTAGGCACATGACCACGTGCCGGTCCAAGGACAGAAGGCTAAACTCGCCGTTGATTATTTTAAGACGGACGAGATCTATATTAGGTAATTGCACCTATTCAAAATAGTAACAATTCTTATTCTCTGCCCTTCTGCGTTGATGTGTGTTTGTTTTGGTACCTGCCTATTGGTTCTTTTAGGCAAGCTACTGCTTGAACCCGACCTTATTCTTGTGAAAGAGGAAGCAGCGCCTGCTTTATCAGCTGAGTTGCCCTCAGCTCAAGACGTTGTTGATGTGGACGAAGATGACGACGACGTACCGTTGGCGGAGATTAGTAAAGGGTCGGCGGAAACGCACGCAGCGCCCGTTTTGCCGACTTTGGCACTGGCTCAGGCAGAGCAAAGTATGGTTTCGGCAAAAATATATCATTCTTGCTTAGGGGAAGAATGGATGACGTACTGTAAACGAAAGAAACCATCCCTGGCAGATATGCGCCTTTCTTTCGTTTACACTACACCCTCGATTCTAATAAAAATGAGAAAAATGAGGCGGAATAATAAACGAGATAGGGTTGTACTGTGGAGGTAAATCCGGCCATGGGAAAATCCGGCCACCTAACCTTCAGGGCTGCCGCCTACGTATTGTACGTACATATCTCAGCAACGCACTTTTTTGTCTTTAGACAAATAATTTTAGCAATCGATTCGTTGAACTCTTCTCTATTCAATTCTTTTTTTACTGGCATAGCAAGTTCACAGTGAGCTTGAGTGGCCGGGTTTACCCCGCAGTACCCTTGTTGTCTTTTCAGAAGAGCAAGATCTCATTGTTGTGGTCCGGCCAGAAAAGCGAAGGCGCTCTGTGGAAGCAACCGAAGAAGTTACAGTCGTTCCTTCAAAAAGTAAGTGAGGAATAACTTTAGTGTAGTTGAAATGAGAACGGCGTGAGGCAGTGGTGTGCTTGTCGTCGTTGTGAAGAGGTCCCAAATGCAAATTTTTATCGACACGTCACATACAGTACCTTTTTCAACCACACATATTGTGAAAGCTAGAAATGTGGTTTCTTGTTCTGTTTTTGATGGCATTTGATTTGATTGGCTGGCTTGCTACATGTGCTTGTTTCAGAGAAGAAGCACAGAGAAAGACTGTCGGAGAAAGTACGCAGCAGCGAAGAAAAGGCTGAGAAGAAACTAGAAGCAGGACAAACGGCCTCTGCTCGCTACAAGGAGGAGATTGAGAAGAAGTCAAAGGAAGACAAGCAGCGACCTGCAGAAAAGGAAAAGAGGCGTAAACAGGCCGAGTCTATAGAAAAAAAGATGGAGAGACGAGAAGCAGAAAAACAACAAGAACAGCCGCCTCCTCCCAAAAAGAAGTACACGTTGAATATGAGCGAATGGGAGCTGATCAGTATGCAGGATTACTGGCGCGAGTACTTCCAGTCTATGACGGTGAAAGAGATGGGATGGGAGTTGATCAGCATGAAGGATTACTGGCGTGAATACTTTGAGAATCGTTCCGCAGAGGATATGGGTTGGGAGGTTATCGGGCGCGAGGAGATTAAAGAGGCACAGGAGCACATTTTCAAGATGAAGATTGAGAAGATGAAGAAACGCAAGGAGCAGGAAAAGGCAGGAGAGCGCCCGTCGGTCGCCGCAAGGAAGTATCGCGAGGTCCAGGAGATGCAACAGGCTGCAAAAGCGACAGAGCAGCCTGACCCGCAACAGCCCTCGATTTCTGGAGGAAGCAGTCTGCAAAGAAAGAAGAAACAGCAGGCGAGGCCAGAGGTGGATTTTTTGCCATCGGTGATGAAAGATGTATTCTTCAAGGCTGAAGCAGCACCGAGGGCTAAGAAAGCGCCACCGCAAGCAAGTGGCACGCAGCAGAGAAGGGCTAGCGAGTCATCGACTGTACAGCAGAGGAAGAAGATGGAGGTTAGGCAGGCGAGTGCAGAGACGAAACAGCCGGATGAGTTGCCTCCGCCTCCACCGCCTCCTAAACCTTCGGACGCGACAAAGAAGACGCCGTTGGATGTACGATTGGAGGCGATGTTGGGGCCAGAGTTTCGTCGTCGCTCGCCTGTGCCGGAGGAGAAAGAGGAAGGAGAGATAACTGAGGAGAAGGGAGGGGAAAAGGAAGGAAAGGAAAAAGAGGAGAAGAAGAAAGGGGAGGAGGAAAAATCGAGCGAGAAGCAGTCAGAACTTCTTCCCTCTGTTCCTCAGCAAAGAGAAGGGGAGGAAGAGGAGGAGAAAGGGAATGAGAAAGGAGCGGAGCGGCTTCCATCTGTTGATCAGCAAGAAGAGAAGGAGGTGGAAGAAGAAAAAGAAGAGGAAAAGGAAGAGGATTCATCTTCACCGCCGCCTGAAACCGCGCAAGAGGCGAAGAAGCGTTTGGAGGAGAAGAAAGGTCGACGGATGGAGGAATACGAACCCGAGATTGACACCTCCTTCCACGAACACAGCTCCGTTTACATTCCCACGGCCATGGACAAAGAGGAAGAGGAATCGGAGGCTGCGGAAGTCGAAGATTACTCCTCCTCCTCCTCCACGTCTCTCTCTTCCTTCTCCTCCTCCAGGTCACAGACGCCTGAAGAGGCGAAGAATGATGTGCCGGTGGAACAAATTCCGCTACCCGGCGAGGTGGAAGCGAGTAAGGAGCTGCCGCAGCCTATGCTGATACCGAAAGAGGAAGAAGTATGCGAGGAACCGCCGGATATTCCTTCGACGGTGGAAGAAGAAAAAGATGAGGAGGACGAGGAGGAGCTGGTAAGGTTTGATAGGAACCCGTATTCGGCGACTTATGGACCAGTTGCGCTAAGAATTATTGGTGGTCTCGACCTGAACCCTCTGTATCTGTAACCTAGTCTATTACACTTTTTTCAGTGCGTTCTTGAATTGGTAAGGGGAAAGGGAACAAATGCACTGAAAAAGTGCAAAACAGAGGGGTCAGCTCGCCACCCACCACCCACAATTCTTGGCGTAACTGGTCCATAGTACGTACATTGAAGAAGAGGCGTAGGGGAAGGCACATACTCTTATAATGGAAAAGGATACTGTGGGGTAAAGCCATAGGAAAATCCGGCCACCTAAAGCTTCAGGGCTGCATATCTCAGCAACCAATGGACCGATTCAGACAAACAAAATATAATCGATTCCTTGAACTCTCCTCTTTCAAACGAGCTGGTTGGTTCATCGTTTGCTCAAACAGCAAGTTCACAGGTTAGCTTTGGTGGCCAGGTTTACCCCATACTACCCTCTACCTTCTTATTTTGAAAGGGGTATAGCGCCCTATGCTGAAAATAAACAGAGTCGCGGTTCGGCCCCAACGCAACGAAAAAGGAAAGCGGCGTTGCGCGTGCGTTGTTGCTGTCGTTTCACTGCGAAAAATTGCTATTCCCATACTTTGAGCAGGAGCGCCGCGTGTTTTTTTCCCGCGTGGGGGCCAAAGCACGACTCTTTTCAGCGAAGGCCGCTTTATGGCTTGTTCACAACGAACGCTGAACGCCGGCGTTAGCGCAGCGTCAACGCGGAACGCTGACGTCGATGTCAACGCCAATGCAGATGTTAGCGTTCAACGTTATTGAAAGCTATGCAGATCTCTATTTTACTTTGATTATAACGCCGACATAATTTCCACCTTGATGCTGCGCTAACGCAGGCATTCAGCGTTCGTTGTGAACGGGCCATTACACACCTGCCACCCTTCCTTTTTAGCACCCGCCGCGCAATCTGACGGTGACGGTAGAAGAGGCGAAGCGTCTGGTGGGTCATCTGGTGGAGACACAGCAGGTGGAGCAGCTGCCTTTCGCGCGGGACGAGGAGGAAGAGGAGGAGGAGAAGGGCGACCGGGGCGTGAAGGAGGACCCGAGGGCCCTCCTGCGCCGCGTGATGAGAGAGGCGAGACCGGTGGAGGAATGCCTCGAGGCGGACCGGGAGATGCTCGGAGGTAGGGTACTATGGGGTAAACCCGGACACGGGGTATACCCGGACACCTAAGCTTTTCTGAACTTGCCGCTTCAGCAAAATGATGAATATGGTAGCTCATTTGAAAGAGGAGAGTTCAAAGAATCGATTGGTAGAATACTTGTCTCAATCGGTCTTATGGTTGCTGAGATATTCTAGGTGTCCGGTTTACCGCCGTGTCCGGGTTTACCCCACAGTACCCTACTGTAGGCTGGGTAGTGGCCATGCAGGCATGCTGCAGAATGTACGTACGTACGGGTGCAGGGTCAAGAATACGCTGGGGCGATTGCGATCTATCGTATTACCTGGTTCCATTGATTGCGTTTTTACCTGCTTTCCCACACGACACTATATATCGACCAGTTGCTTTGTGGAGATATGAGGTTGGTCGATAATAGTACGCTACATACATATAGCGAGAAAATTCCCGGGGAATTTCCCGTAAGTATGCGATGAAGCATAGGGAGGCCGGTGAATTCACCGCTCGTTTGAAACCCACCACGTGTGTAGCGCCCTAATGGCCCAGCGGTATTTAGTGCAAGTCGTGACAACGCAACTGGTCCATAGGGTAGCGTGGTGGTAACCCGCCCATGGGGCAAACCCGACCACCTAAGTACTTTGATTGGTTTATCACTGTAATAATTGAGCTGAACGTGTTGGCTGAAACCTTTCCCAACAAATGTTCTAAAAATGCATGCCCAAACTTCGAAGTGATTAGCTGTCCTGCATGCATAACGTATTACGCCGTTCTTTCTGCGTGGGTGACTAAGACCGGGTTTGCCCCCTCCAATATAACCGGCCGGGTTTACCCCATGATGCCCTATTGTATGTACGTACTGTACATACCTTCAGTACGTATAATATGTTGGTTGGTTGTAGAAGACCCGGTGCCCACAGACATACCGAATGAGCAACAGAAGGTAGCTGTGGCCAAGACGGACACTGAGCAGCAACAATCTCAGAAACCCGTGGGCTTGGCCACAGAGGCAGGGAATGATGAGGAAAAGGCGAAGGTTGGTACGAAAAAAGGAGAAGAGGGCGAAGATGAAGACGAATACGAGCTGGAGGATGCACCGAACGCCACCGAGCAATTCTGGTACAAAAAGGGGACAACCATTCTACCTCTTATGATTCCGTCGTACATTGGTGCGCTTCAGACGTGAACTCCGAATTCGCGCCGAATTCGGGGCCCTGACTATGCTTCATCATGTAAAATCTCCGAGTTTGCACCGAACTCGCTCCGCTTTTCCAAACGTGCGTGTGAACAACCGAGTTTGTTTGTAATTCGAAGACGTGTGAGTACTTGACGTTCGTTTCGGTTCAAAACGAAGTCTTTCCAAACTCGGAGCAAACTCGCTCGGAGCAAACTCGGAGCACGTCTGAAGCGCACCATTGATTGGTGGTAACTAGCTGCGATGATATGACGTGACGTTGCTATGTTGTGGTGTTGTAGGAGGAAGAAGAAGAAACAGCCTGAAGAGCCGACCTTGGACGAAAGCGAAGTTCAACTCGACTCTTGTGAGCCTGCGTTTTTGCTGTCATACCGTACCTACGTGAATAGTCAGAATACACTGCACCTCATGTACTATTTCGAGTGCAATTTGAAGGCTTATTCACATGGGAAACGTGCGCTCGGCTCGGCGCAGGTACAGACATGGACAGCCATGAAACACGCACCGAGCGTACGCTGAGCGCATCTGTTCTCCTATGTGAACGCGGCTTGAGTCGGGAGATGAATGCTTTTGCTCTGCTATAGACAACGGCGATCTGAACATTATCGTGTCAGGAAACAGCTGTCACATTGTGGAACCGGAAACGGAAGGCGGATTCGGTTTGGTTTGGGCTGGCGTCAAGGCCTCCTACGGCTTTCGAAAAGGAAAGTTGGCATTTCAAGCAAAGGTACCACTTTGTTTTGTACTGTACGTACATACGTAACACAACTACTGGCATAGTTACGTACCGAATTGGGTAGCCTACTGGCATAGTTAGTTACGTACTCATCCACCACGGAATATACGGTGACATGGGGGAAAGTTGGATAGTGGTAACGTCTGGGCTATTGAAAGCTTTTCTCGAGCTACATATCTGAGCTCGTGACCAAAACAGCGAAGTGGAGTAGTGTAGTAGGCTGCCAACCACTTGTACGTATTGATTACGAATTAGGGTACCAGACTATTCGACTTGCTCCATAAGAGCGGTTTTTGTTTCGACCTCCCCGCCGATGAGCGCTTTAGGTAGTTATTACACACACGCAAAATAATTGCTTTGGCGTGCTTTGCGTGTGTGTGTGTGATAACTGCAGCTCAAAAATCGGCGAGGAGGGCGAAAACGGCACCTCCTCTTATGGAGCAAGGCGAATAATCATTCACATCAGATCACGTAAGTATGTATTTTTGCGCGGCAGGTGCTCAAATTTATCGAAGTTCCGCAGTTGTTCGTGCGGGAAGATGAGAAGGTGCTGCAGGATGCACGGATCGGCTGGTCGGAGTCGAGCGCGCCCTATCTGTTGGGGGAGGCTCCGCACTCCTACGCCTACGCTAGCGTCGCTCTAAAGGCGAGCGGAAGCCGGTTCCAGGAGTACGGACAGTCGTTCAACGAAGGAGATGTCGTCACTTGCTGCTTTGTAAGCCGCAGGTTCAGAGAATGTATGAGATAATAATGGGGTATTCAGTGAGGTAGGTATACAGTGTGGCCAGTAGGAGTTGGCAGTTGGACTTGCACGCCGTCCCGCTACTGTCTTCTCAGCTGCGCACAGCACACCGACGACCGGAGCACCTATATGCCATGTACTCCTGAAATTTATATACTAAACTATATAGGAGTTCGTGAAAAGGTTATGGCGATCGCAAAACGAGAAACGCAAAACTCAATAGTGGATCTGCCAACTCCTACTGGCCAGACTATAGCCGACAAAAACCTGAGGCGCAAAATGCCAAATTCACCGCTTTGCCTGCCGCCACCTACCGTCACCTCTTCATATTGTCTACCACACAGTAATTTTGCAGCTGAATTTTGTGGCGCAAATGAAAAACTGGGGCGGAAATGCGCATCAAGTTACCACGTACCTATCCCACTCTAGTAGGGTACTATGGGGTATAACACATACCGCGAGAAGGTGTCATTGTTGACAGCAAGTCGCTCAGCTGTTGTCCGTTTGTTGCCGAATAAAATAGGGGTGTTGTCGGTTTATTGTCATATCGTCAACAAACTGAAAACGAACCGACAATTTACTGTCGACAAACGGACAACAAACCGATGGCAACAGCTGAGCGACTTGTTGTCGACAATGACGCCTTCTCACGGTATTTGTTATTGTGTGTCTGTGGTTTGCAGGATCTCGATACGGGTGAAATCAGTTACTTCAAGAATGAAGAGTCCTTGGGCGTCGCATTCAAATTGGAACTTGCGACAGAGGAGACAGAGAGGTTGACGTTTTTTCCGCACATCTGCGTCAAGAATTGTCAGCTGGAAGTGAACTTTGGCCAACTGGAGGTAACTTTTTGAAGATTATAGTCTGGCCAATAGCAGTTGGCACTTGGACTGGCGAGTTGCGTAGTTTGCATGTGCTTCTGCTAAATAGGATTACAGGAAGCGTGGACAGAAATCCGCATTTGTAACTCTATTTTACGCAACGCGCCTTGAGTCCAAGTGCCAACTGCTATTGGCCAGACTATAGTGCGCTTCACACGTTGTGTTATGGGGAATTTCCCGGGAGTTTCTCGCTGCGTGTGTGACGCCCTATTAGATGATGCGAATGCAGATAGACTGTTGTTGTTTTGCAGGGTGAATGGCCTGAGCTTCCTGAAGGGTTTCGCTATGTGAACGAGGCGAGATCGGAGGATAGAATTCGAGGCCTGACGCCACCAGCGTCCAAAAAGAACTGCACGGTATGTACACGTATGTATGAGTTGTACATATGTATATGACAATGTGTACAATAGGGTACAATGGGGTAAAAACGGCCCCTTATGCTCCTTTGATCTTGCTATTTCAGCAAATGATGAACCACAAATAGCTCATTTGAATGAGGGGAGATCAAGAAATCGATTGGTATCATATTTGCCTCAATCGGTCCATTGGTTGCTGAGATATTGCAGCCCTGAAGCTTACCTAAAGTAAAACCAGAGTTCTTGGGACCCACGTATTATTTATCTCGAGAACTACGCGACGTAGAGCAAAGCGGTCAAAATTCCACGGATAACTTTAGCTCGCCTCTCCAATAAAAAAAACCGTTTGATTCTATCTGCTCTCAGTGTCGAGATCTCGCCGATTTCCTTCAGTACTAAAATCGGCAAATTGGGCGTGGACCATTGGGCAATTCTAAACCTCGCAAAGGCCCGAAAAATCAAAAGTGGTAGAAATATGCATACATGATGAAAACAATAAAAATGGGCATCGGGCGTACAGGGTCGTGGGGTGTCGTGGTTTGCGTGGTTTAGCGTCTGCCAAATGGTGACACGATTTCAGTGCTGAAGGAAATCGGCGAGATCTCGACACTGAGAGCAGATAGAATCAAGCGGTTTTTTTATTGGAGAGGCGAGCAAAGTTATCCGTGGAGTTTTGACCGCTTTGCTCTACGTCGCGTAGTTCTCGAGATAAATAATACGTGGGTCCCAAGAACTCTGGTCTTACTTTAGGTGGCCGGATTTTCCCATGGCAGGGTTTACCCCGTAGTACCCTACTAGGGTGATTATTGCATGCGTGCTTTATTTGGTGCTACTGATGGTGGGTTTACGGGATTACGCTTCTCTTAGCGCACGTCCCCATCTGACTGCACAGACTGTTGACTGATCTGAACTGCTGACTGTTGTCCTGCGTTACTATCCACCATATGCAATACGAGTCAGTGCTTGGTCGCGAGACGACTTCTCTGAATTAACCTGGATTTTCAGTGCAACTTTTGATCGGTAGTCGACGCGAAGGTCGGCGCGGTCGTCTTTCTCGCTCGTTTGTTTCTTTCCGCGCCGACCTTCGCGTCGACTACCGATCAAAAGAGTGCACTGAAAATCAAGGTTAGTTCAGAGGGGTCGCCTCGCGACCAAGCACTGGCTCTTATTGCATATGGTGAATGAATAAGCTTTAGCTGCGTTCGTGCTTGCAGGTGCTGCTGATGGTGGGTTTGCCGGGAGCGGGGAAGACGCGCTGGGTGCACGGCTACCTGCAGGACAACGCGGAGGAGCGTTGGACGGTGATCAGCGCGGACGGGGTGCTGGACCAGATGCGGGTGAACGGGGTGCCGAGACACCGGGCCCACTCCGGCCGCTGGGACTCCCTGATGGGCATCGTGGCGAAAGTGGTCACGGAAATGCTCCGTCTCGCCTGCCGACGCAAGAAGAACTATATCATCGACTTGGTACAGACCAAGAGTGCATACGTTGGTAGAGTAGGGTACTATGGGGGTAAGTAACCCTGGACACGGGGTAAACCCGGACACCTAAGCTTTTCTGAACTTACCAAGAGTGCATACGGAGGGAGATAGAGTAGGGTACTATGGGGTAAACCTGGACACCTAAGCTTTTCTGAGCTTGCCACTGCAGCAAATGATGAACATGGTAGATAGAGCTCATTTGAAAGAGGAGAGTTCAAGGAATCGATTGGTAGAATACTTGTCTCAATCGGCCCATTGGTTGTTGAGACATGCTAGGTGTCCGGATATACCCCCGTGTCCGGGTTTACCCCACAGTACCCTATATTGTTTGCAAGTTTGCCCGTTCGTAAAATCTTTTTGTCGTCATTGCGGGCTTCTCTGGGCTAAAAAGTCCATCTTATCTTTATCGTATCATCTTATCTTACGTTCGAAAGGACCAAGAGTACATAATTAAGCGTGGATGGACTTGAACATGTAGTGTTGGATTGTGTGTGTGTGCTTGTAGACGAACGTGACGTTTGCTGGTCGCAGACGGAGGATCATGCTGTTTCGTGATTTTCGCCTCAAGGCCATCGTGATCGTGCCTTCTGACGAGGAATATGGAAATCGAAGGAGCAAACAGACACAGGAGACGGGACGCGAGATGCCCGCAGAGGCGCTGCTTGAAATGAAATGTACGTATGATAGCGAGCGACACACTTTCCTACCACTAGGCGACGTCAGACAAGCCAACTTACTCGTATTGAGCATATTGATCTTTCGCGTTGAAACGTACGAGCCGATGAGTACGGTCCGGCTTTTACTCGTGCTTGCTATAGTCTGGCCATAGAGAGTTTGCTACAGGGCTCAAGTCGGCCTGTGTAGTTTGCATGTACTTTTGCTGAATAGAAGTACACGAAGCACGGACAGAAATCCGCATTTGCGAATCTAATTTACGCAACGCGCCTTGAATGCCATAGCAAACTCTTACTGGCCAGACTATAAGTAGTCTGACCGCGTGAATACTTTTACTCGTACCGAGCGTCTTCTCGTCATTTGCACACGGCGCTCACACGAGCTGTTACTTTCTCGTACCGAGCAAGGTGCGAGAAAAGTGCGAGTTGGGCTGTCCTGTACCGTTCAGACGAGAAGATGCTCGGTGGGTCGGTACGAGTAAAATTATTCGCCGGTTCCTTTGTTTCAACACGAATGATCGATCATGTGCTCGGTGCGAGTAAGTTGACCTGTCTGGTCTGGTGTTGCTTCACTGGTGACGTACTGTTTCCTTGCTCCGTCTTTTCCGCACATGCGCATTTTCCATGGAAATAATAGGTGTCGTTGAAATACGGCGTAGGAAAGTGCCAAAATAGATACTTGAGCACGCACTCCTAGAGCACGTGACTTGAACAGGTTACCGTAACGCACCACCTGCTCATCAATCGCTCAAGTATAATCTTTTTTGTCACTTTCCTGTTCTAGCCCTTATTTCAGGGTGACGTTATGGCAAGTTGCGCTGCGTATGCGGGTACATAATATAACAGACACTTGCGGGGCAACTCTTGTCCGGCGGCATAGCTCAATCGGTAGAGCATTGGCCTTGTAATCCGAAGGTTGCGGGTTCGAGCCCCGCTGCCCCAATGGACAGTTCTCCCAGTTCCCCTAGTGGTTGGGGCTTCCGTTCACCTCGCGACAGTTTCCTCCCACTTTTTGTAGCGATGTTCGAGCTGCCGATACCGGAAGAGGCGGCGTTCGACGAGATCGTGTTCGTGGAGAAGCAGAGGGAAGAGGCGCAACGGCTGGTGGATCGGTATCACGAGGAGGGCAAGAGCTGGAAACCCATCTACCGACGCCAGTACGTGGGACATCGGCAAACCTGGCTGCAGCAACAGCGAGGCAAGCAAGTGGTGTTGTTGTCTGAATCAAAACTACCACCGTATGTGAGCAGAATGAATATCCACGCCTTGCGCGAAGATTTCTGGAAGGGTGGTCCTCTTAAGCTCTTTCTTCTCTACGTTTTTGCCCTCGTTAACTCATACCCCGACCTGGCGTCACTGTTGGCAACAACTTTTTCACTTGTTGTCGGTTTTGTTGTCCTTCTGTTTTTCTTGTCTACGTTTTTGCCCTCGTTAAATGGGTAAAAAAAAAAAAGCCGGGATGAGTAAATGGGGGGCGAGGTCTTCGACATCATATAGTCATCTCCCTTTCCAGTTCGCGCTTACCTCGGCATCCAGAATAGATGCGGCACCTATCTGTAAATTGCAGAAAAACAAGCCAAACCTTGCTACCAAACCACTCATGTTTGTTTGCGCAAGTAGCGAATAAGAGATATTTTGCTAAGTACTGTATTTGTTAGACGACAGGAGTCGTTGTTGACGCTCCTCGCTCGCATGCTACTGTGCTGGTCAGCTCGCGAGCCGCCCCAAAAGTCTTAGCGCAACTGGTCCATATCCTATGTACATTTACTCTCTTTGTGATATAGGCGGCAAGGAAGGCCCTGCGGCCAACAGCGTCTACTTCGTGCCGCGAGGCGGCAGACACCGTCGCGGCCACCACCCGTCGTCACGTGCAGATCACGTGCAACAGCAGCGAGGCGGGGAAAGGGAGAATCTGGCGCCTCTTCACGTGGACACGACGGTTGCTGGGGGAGTGGGGGCGGGCAGAAAGAGCGACTCGGATAGCACGACCACGCCGAGTACCGCGTCGCCGAGCCCTGTGACACCGCAGCAGGTGATTGATTAAAATGGCTCATTCACATGTTATTGGGAAGAAATGCGCTCGGCGTACGCACGGCGCACCCGTGGATGATGTTCATATGCCTTGACACCGAGCGTACGCCCAGCGCGTATCTTCGATGTTAAAAATGGATCATTTAGAGAAAGTAAAGTCAAGTTTTGCGGGAGAATTGATGATTGTAAACACTGTTTTCTTGCTGAATGCATACGGGTTGAGCAAGTGTCTGCAATGCTGATCTCCTGCTTGTACGTACCGGACCACGACTTGTACTATTCGTTGTAAAATCAGGAATTGATAATGGATAAGGTCGCAAATAGCGCTGCGCACACGTAGTAGCGATTTTTCTTGCGATATTAGTCTACTTATATTCACATTTGATATACTTTTAGCCAAGTAACCAAAAGTAAATAAAATGAGCATACAAAATATCAGCAAGTTTTGCCACAAAAGTGCTACTATGCGCGCGCAGCGCTAAATGCGACCTCGTCCATTGATAATGACAGACAAGATCCGTATTTTCTTTTTACTAAGAACCATTCATGACGACGGTTGCGTTACAGAAGCACCTGAGCAGCTTCACCACCCCAGGATGGGCAACGAGTGGACAGCAGAATACTAATCGCGGTTTCGCTGGGTTTCCGACTGGTGAAGCGCCCTCCTTTGTTCAACCTCCGTCTCCGCCGCCGCAGGAGGAAGATGGCAAGGAGGTGGAGGAGCAGGAGGTGACACAAACGACCAACGACGACGATTTGGAAACTGTGAAGGAGACAGAAAAGTCAGAAGTTACTGTTGGGGAACCGTGAGCCCAGTCAAGTCTTAACTTCGCCTTGAGATGCGTAAGTTACAGTGATCAACCGTTTGCAAAGGGATAGGCAGCCGACAAAAACCTGAGGCGCAAAATGCCAAATTCACCCCTTTGCCTGCTACCTTCCGGCACCTCTTCATAATGTATCTACCATACAGGAATTTTGCGCCTCTGGCGCCTGAATTTTGGGGCGCAAATGGAAAACTGGGGCGCAAATGCGCCTCAAGTTACCACGTACCTACCCCCAGGGTTGCGCAACACTCCCATATGTCGGTTGACAACGGTTGCGCAAGCGGTTGACCACTGTTGGCGCGTTCACCAGACGTCCGTTACGTCCGTAAATCCATCCGTCCGTCCGTCCGTCAAATCCGTAAAACGTATCTAGGAGTACATGGCACACCGCAAACAACCATGTACTCCTAGATACGTTTGACGGACGGACGGACGGACGTCTGGTGAATGCGCCATGTGACTTACCCGTCGAGAAGGGAGTTTAGCTTGAATTGGATCACTGCATTTTTGCTTTGTTTCTTTGTTGTTGTTGTTCTGATGATAGCTTGCGCGTACGTTAGAGGTGAGTAGCATTTGGTGGTGGATTTGTGGAAGTGATATTTGTGAATGCCAATGGAATAAAAATTTGATCAGTGGCAGCGATCGTGTGAGAAAATGCGTGATTCAAGGTGAAAATCTTTGAATAAATACTTTGTGCTGGATGGATGGTATTAGTATTTATCTGTGTGGTATAACATACCTGGTTGATACATACTGTACCTGCTTTCTTGTCGTACCAATAATATGGAATGGACGGTGTGAATACCTATGCGCTGAAGGAAACTATGGGTGATCGCGAATTGACCCCTTATTATGGCGCGTTCAACAGACATCTGTCCGTTCGTCAACCCGTATGTGTTCGTCTGTCCGTCAAGCCTTATGGGTTGACGAACGGACGTCTGGTGAACGCGCCATTACCCCGCCGGCACCGATTATCAAATACCAAGATGGAGGAGTCAGCTCGCGTCCGTCCAATTCCTAGCGCAAGTGGCGAATAACCTCCGTCTACACAACTGGGGAGTATTACTGAACGTTTAGGCCCAAGCATGTTTACGCAGGACAAGATGGAACAGTCCTTAGCGCGGCGGGTACTCTATTAAGAGATTTGGGGACAAGAGAAGAAATTTGAAAAACTGGGCAACCAGTGCGTGAGTCGAACACGCAACGCAGAACGGGATTACGCCCCTCTTAGCGCACGTCCCATCTGACCGCACAGCTCAATTTCTCAAATCTCCCCTCTTGTACTCCTCGCTGGGCTTGTACGCGCTCCGTATTGACCGCACAGACTTGTTTAGGCCCTAGCATGTCTTCGGTGCATTCTTCCGCCGCCTCCTCCCTTCAGCAGCAGCTAGCCGTAGCTCAGCAGCAGATCCGACTGGATCAGGTGGCGGGCGAAGGCAGCAAACTCACTCGCCAGCTGCGGGAAAGTGTCTCCAGCGCCATGCAGACCATCTCCAGTGCTCGCGGGGGATCACATGGCAAGGAGAATGGGGATGGGACGGCGACGGAGAGCGGGGAAAGCGCGATGAGCAGGAAACTGGCGGATATGAAGCGCGCGTTCGAGTATGTCGTATGCGTAGATATTGTGAGTGTGACGTACTGCGTACGTATGGCAATAGCGTCCGAGGCCAGTAGTAGTGTACGTAAACTAGTTCTAAACTGTATGTAAGGCGAGTTTAGCCAATCTGTCCCCGAACCGGCACCTGGTGATGTGCCTAAGTCCACAGCTTTGTCCGAGGGTGGCGGGTTCGATTCCCGTTCGGTCCTATGTATTTCTCTCCCCCCTTTTCGGGGACCGGCTATCGCCATTATTACGGAACGTGGCACGTCACAGTATAGGGTTGCATATGGGGTAAACTCGGTCGGATTCATGCCGCGTTCAGCAGACGTCCGTAAATCCGTACGTATCTCGGATTGCATGGTCGTTTGCTGCGGTGTAATGTACTCCTATCTCATACGTACGGACGTCTGGCGAACGCGGCAATATTGGTGGGATAGGGTACCGTATTTTTGGGTGTATATCCCCCCTGAGTATATCCCCCCCCAGTGTATAACCCCCCATTGGCAAAACATAAATTTTGTCCTATGTATATCCCCCCCTGGTGTATAACCCCCATGTACTGGAAGGTACCTAACCTACCTTTGTAAGCTGGTCATAAGCTAGCTATAGCTACTCCTACAACATGCTACCATGCCTATAAGCTTAGCTGAGCATGTCTTGTACTAGAATAACCCTGTTTTGACCGCGATTATGCCCTAAAACACGTACTTTTGACCTCAAAAACATGCCTCTACACACCTCTCAAAAACATAAATTTTGTCCCATGTATATCCCCCCCCCCCCCAGTGTATATCCCCCCCCCCCCCCCCCCCAGTGTATAACCCCCCATCAGACCTCTCGATTTTTGTATAGCCCCATGGGGCTATACACCCAAAAATACGGTAACCCGGCCACCCACACGCGTTGAATGAACGGCCTATGACCTTAGCCAAGTCCAAAATTCATATGTATGCACATGCAGTGGGGTCACGTACACGCGTAATGATGAAGCAATAACGATTCATCGTTTATTGTACTGTTTCATTCCAGTAAATTGGAGTCTTTCGCAACCAACACCGTTCTTCTGGGGCGCCAATGGCCGGAATCTGCCGCCGGACTGGGAGAGACCTTACAGAATCTTTTGGTTGGAGATGCACCCACGAAAGAGGCTGCAGCTGGAGACCCGCAATCTGCAGGACTGCTGCCTTCAGTCCTGGCCACGTGTGCCTGGTCAGAGAAGATGCAGGAATTTGGACGGTACGGCACCTTGTTCCTGCGCACGCGCAAGAATATATCGCGCTTTCAAACGCGACCGAAACCCGCGTTGCTCCCGACGCCGTTGCAAACCTACGAGATGGTAGTTCGACACGTGAACGAGAAGATACCGAATTTAAAGGGGGGATGCGGCAAAGAATTTTTTGTCGTGAAGGCGAGGATAGATCTTTTTCATTTTTTTGGTGAACCCTTACAGTTTTACATACTGCATCGATGCCACCTCCTGTCTCGTTGCGATTTTGCCTGCTCGTTGAGAAAGACCACTAGAAAGGTTTTTGCAATAAATTTTCCCAAAACCTTGCGAATCGCCCTTTGTTTTGAGTGGTATTTCTCTGCAGGGAGGCAAAATCACGACGAGACAGGTGGGTGGGATTGATTCAGCATGAAAAACTGCATTTGTTCACCAAGAAATTAAAATGCGATGTCAGGTAGTATTGAGAATTGCGTGGACAGGGGGGTAATTTTCAGTTTTCTGCTGATGACGTGAGCTGATAGCCCAACTGATTTTACGTATTTTACAAAAAGACCGGGTCGAAAATTCGCACCCAGTCCTGAGATACAAGGCCTCAAAGTTGACCACAATTTGACCCTGATTTTTCACTTTTTTCACACAAAAATGGGGGTAAATAGCCCATAGTGGGGCTTTAGGGCTATAAATTTGCACACACATAGACCCTATGGGGGTACATGTTCAGACAAATTTTGAGCCCTCTAGCCCTCTTGGTTCAGGAGTTAAAGCTGTTTTTGCTGAAAATCCGAAAATTGGAATTTTTTCATAATTTTCAAAATTTTGAGAGAGTTAGTCCGTGTGCCCGCTGTTTTATTTCTGAATCTTGTAGAGCAGAAAATCTTGTAGAACCTGTTGTAGATCTTGTATCTTGTAGAACCTGTTGGATTCTTCCAGACATCGCGTTTTAAAAATCTATCCTCGCCTTCAATCATGTGGAACCTTTGCGGCATCCCCCCTTTAGGGATGAGCCTGCTGGACTACTCCAGTTCCTCGGCGTCTTTCCTGGTGCAGGTGGTGCTGTTTCACGTGACTGACACGCCACCAGGCAGGCAGGAAGTGTCGGTGTTAAAGGCTGGGCTACTGTTGCGCGGTCTGTTCCCAGATTGGATCAATGTGAAAGCGCCGGACGAAGAGTTTGCAGTGTCGGCTAATGGAAAGGTTCGTATGTTGATAACGCATGCAGAGGGTAGATAGATAGCCGACAAAAACCTGAGGCGCTAAGTGCCAAATTCACCTCTTTGCCTGCCACCTCCGGCACCTCTTCATATCTACCATACAGTAATTTTGCGCATCTGGCAGCTGAATTTTGAGGCGCAAATAAAAAACTGGGGCGGAAATGCGCCTCAAGTTACCACGTGACGTAACTAGCTACCCCCTAGCATAGGGTAACGCGGGGTAATTCGGGCAAATCCTTGTCTTGACTTCATGTAGAAGGTTAGAAATCTGGCTATCGAAGAAAGTGCAGCGGCAGGGTAATTCGGGCCACCCCAACCAATTTCCAATTGGGAAAGAATGAGTATGGGTAGAGGTAGCCCGAATTCGGATTTACCCCCTTAGCTAGTCCGAATTACCCCGAACCATCCATAACTTCGTTTGCTATTTTTTGTGGCGGGCGACCCAAGGGAGCGTGTACAAATTTCGTCAGGTGGTAGGGGAGGGGGGACCCCCCCCCTCCCCCCTGGCCCAGCCTCTGACGTCAGTCTGATGGTGGGGGGGGGGGGGGGGGGGGGGCGCCGCTCAGATCAATATTCTATATTCTGACGCTGACGGGCATTACGTACGTACGTACATACTACATACACTGTACATTATTACAGTACATAGTATCTATTACTGTACATACATACGTACTACATTACTTAGTACATTACACAACAAGCTGCATATTATACCATACATGCATGCGGGCATGTATTATGCATGCATTCATACATACGTATACGCAAGTACTATTACTACTACTGGTGTCACCACCACCTCTGACGCTGACGGTGGGGGGGGGGGGGGGGGTACGGCCTTTGGGCCAATTCTGACGCTATTCTGACGGTCGGGGGGGGGGGGAGGGGGGTACCCATCCATTTCGGCTGAAAACCACCTGACGTAATTTGTACACGCTCCCCAACTGGAAATCGTTTGGGGTGGCCCGAATTACTACCCCGTGCGCACTACCCATTTATATTTGTTATGAATCGGCAATCAATGCTTTATTTAGATGGAGATTTGTGAGCCGAGCAGCTACGAAGTGTTTCGTCGGCTCAGCGATTTTCTCAAGGGTCAAATGCTGGCTAAATTCGCATCGGCCAGCCCTGCCAGCGGTGGAATCGCCATCCAGGAGTTCCTCAACTATCTGCAGAAGTACAGGGTGCTGTTCGGTGAACCTTGCGCCACTTGCAAGCGCTACTTGTCCAGCGCCAATTGTCTACCGCCCTACTGCATCGATTTCTTGCAACAGCAGCTGCCGTTGGCAAACATACCGCAGCATCTGCAGCCAATCAATATCTATCACGACTCGTGCAGAAACAAAACCGTTTGACACAGTCAGTAGGGATTGATTGAAGGCACATTCACTTCTTCGGAGAGATGTGCATGGCGTACGCTCGGCGTGTCCATGGCTCGAGCATGGACGACCATGTGGAAGGATCGGGCGTACGCCGAGCGCATTATTTCCTTCCAATGTGAATGAGCAGTGGGCATAGATGATATTATTTCTGTGTTTGTTACTGTTAGTATCACCGTTGCTGTTTTGTTTTGCGGTAAATTTACTTGCTGAAAGATGTATGTAACGTGGGCATTTGGTTTGCTTTACCAATAATAAAGATTCTTATCTTGTGCGCGTCGACGTGAAAACTTTTGGGAACGGTTTGAATCCTTTGTATACATTTTGTAGTAGAATTGCAAAGTCACTACTACGGCGTCGGCAACTTTCGAAACTGTTTGTTTTGTGTGTCGTGCTACACTCTTCTATAGTCGTGCGTGCCGTGTTGTACACTATACGTGTTGTAAATGTACATACCTGCTGGCTGAAACAAAGATTTGGTGAGTCATCATACATCCAACTTTCTTCCCATTTCCAGTTCTCGATTTTTACAATTGTTGAATTCTCGATTTAGTTTTTCAGTGAACTTTATTTGGCCGCGATGTCGTCAAGCACTTCCTACGTCAATATTCCGCTGAAGCGAACAAGCGAAGTGGATTTGATCAAGCCGGTCACCTCGTTCATATCCGGCACTTACGGATCTTCGGATAATCCACCCAACAAAGACGCGATCGCAGAATTCAACAAACTTCGAACTCGGGCCGTTTGTACTCCACTAGACCGCCATGAAAGCTCCCTGGACGTGTTGTACAGGTAAGAATGTACACCTGGTCGTAAAATAGAATTGTGAGTTTCAGCAAATAAACTTGCAATTCTATTTTTTAAAAAAAAAAAATACCCAACCGGAACCAAGTACTGAAGGCGCAAAAGACCACAATTACGTAGGACCGTAAAAAGAACGGTTATAGTCACCGACACGATCAAGAGCGTGCTTGACAATTTTGGCGCTCCGTAGTAATCTGGCATTTCTATACAAGAATAGCAACCGGCTTTGAAAAAGGGTCGAAAAGCCGGTTGCTATTCTTGTATAGAAATGCCAGATTTACTAAAATGCCACGGGAGCGCCAAAATTGTCAAGCACGCTCTTGATCGTGTCGGTGACTATATTTAGTTCTACGGTCTGCCCACTAAAAGTTCGCTATGGAAATGGAGCACTCAGGTCGTAAAAGCGTAGTTTGCAGGTACTCCTAAAGTACGTGAAATATGTTGAGAAATGGGCATGTGTTTTCTATTTTGCACTATTTGACTTGAGTCCCACAGCGAACAAACTCTCAGTGGCCAGACTATTCACGAGTTGAACTAAGCGCTAGTACTGCCACTGGGTCGCGAGGTGGGTGACCCATCTGATCACCTGTAATTTTCAGTGCAGCATTTGATCGGCGGCTCGGTCGACGTTGTTTTGGTGGTTGGGAAGAAAAAAGAAAGCAAGCGGAGAATAAACGACGTCGACCGCGACGCCGATCAAAATTTTGCTTTGAAAGTCACGGTTATTCAGAGGAGTCACCTCGCGACCCAGTGGCAGTACTAGCGCTTAGTTCAACTCGTGAATAGGTGACTGGGTGTGACCCTTATGGCGCGTTCACCAGACGTCCGCAACGGCAACCTATATGGGTTGACGGACGGACGAACGAACGAACACTTATTGGTTGATGAACGGACGGACGGACGTTATGGACGTCTGGTTAACGCGCCATTAGCCGGGTTTACCCCCGAGTACCCTATTTACTGTATGTACAGATATTATGATCAATTGACGGCTGTGGAGGCGAAGCTTCCGTTCACTCCGACTCAGATTCCGGTGCCATTCAAATGGAAGGACGCCTTCGACAAGGGATCTCTATTCTTCGGCAAAGCTTCACTCAGTAAGATCGACGAGCATGCAATACATAGGCTGCATGCAGATATGCGGTCGGCGTACGTTCTGCGCGCTTCACCACACATATGTGAACGCACCTTTGGAACAGCAGAGCGAGCTCGATAACTCGTTCGAGCCGCTTATCTGAACTCGGCCTCACCCGGTAGCGATTGCTGTAGGCTATGTGTATGACCTCGTGCGCTGAAGGAACAGGACTGAAAAACAGTCAGGGAATCGAACCCTGGACCTGTCGCGTTCCAGGCGAGCGCCCTAACCACTCAACTACACAGCCTACGTACCTGGATGACGTTAGTCACACTATATATTTATTTCCACTTGGAGTAATGGCAGCTATAATAATCGATGAGTGAGTTCCATGCAAGTCATATCCCAGTTAGGATAGGGTGACAGACTCATGCCCGCGCAGCATAGCATGATCAAAGTATGTTCAGTATATTATCATACGTAGATGATAGGAGGTTAGGTGGTACTCCACATTATCATGTACGTACGTACGGACATACCAGTTGTTTTATGTTTTAGCAGTTTCCTCTGGTTCATACGAGCGCGCTTGCGTCCTATTCAACATCGCCGCCCTACAGTCTCAGATAGCCGCTACTCAATCGGCGGACACAGATGACGAACTCAAAGCGGCGGCCCGACTATTTCAGGTACACAGACACTAGTGCGCTACACACGAGGTGAGTAAACTCACGGGGAATTTCCCGTAAGTATGCGATGAAGCATAATTAGGGAGTCCGGTGAATTCACCGTGAGTTTGAAACGTTGTGTGAACACATGAGAAAGATTTTGCGCTTGGGAGCATGTGAGAATGCTCTACACGGAAAATAAAACTCGAAGTTTAAAATTCACCGTGACTTTACTCACCACGTGTGTAGCGCACTACTCCGTGCGTATACGTGTAATACCGCGTTCACATAAGCGCCATAAACGCCCAACGTGCATGGCTCGACGCACGCAGAAGCATGGACACACAGCCATGGATGCGCCAGGCGCATTTCTTTCCAATGTGAACGAGCCATCAAAGTCAATCTCTGTGTGTGTTTTGTCTGTTGTTATAGCAAAGCGCTGGAGTCCTCTCGCATTTGAAGGAGACTGTGTTGTCGATGGTTCAACAAGAGCCGACCATGGACCTAATGCCGGACACTCTTGCTGCTCTGTCCACCGTCATGCTGGCTCAGGCACAGGAAGCGATTTATCACAAAGCATCCAAAGGTAATAGTAGTCCCTACACGATCAAGACGAAGTTTTGCCGTACGTACTTTTCATTTTCATGAACATATTTCTGGATTATAGTCTGGCCAGAGAGAGAGTTCGCTATGAGACTCATGTCGTCCTGCGCAGTTTGCATGTACTAAATAGGACTACACGAAACACGGACGGAAATCCGAATTTATGAATCTATTTTACGCAACGCGACTTGAATGCCATAGCGAACTATTACTGGTCAGACTATAGCATTAGTGACATTCAATATATTATGATTTCCATGATTATGACCGAAGTCCACACTTCTAGCTGTCCGTGCATGTTTCAGATAGTATGAAGCCGGCAATTGTTGCGAAAATAGCTGCGCAGTGCGCTGAATTCTACCAGGAAGCAAGCAAACAAATGGGACGCGAGACTGTGAGAAGTCTCTGGGAGAAGGTACAATACAAACAAACACCTCAAAGTCATATGTAATATGTAGGCCCCTCGCACACGCTGGTAATTTTGTCACAGAACGTGCGTGCAGGCACCTTTTTTCGCGTACTGTGGTAATTCGCCAGAACCATAATAGCAGGCTCCTCGCACACGCTCTCAACAGATAATGTAGGTCTAGGCCCTTTCGCTCACACGCTGGTAATATTGTCACAAAGTTATCTGTAGACTGTAGGCCTTCGCACACGCTGGTAATTTTCCCACAAAGTTATCTGTAGACTGTAGGCCTTCGCACACGCTGGTAATTTTCCCACAAAGTTATCTGTAGACTGTAGGCCCTCGCACACGCTGGTAATTTTCCTACAACAAAGTTATTTGTAGACTGTAGGTAGGCCCTCGCACACGTTGATAATTTCGTTCTTTCTGGGCGAGTGCATTTCTATTTATTTCTAATTTGTTCCATCCGTACAGGAGTGGCTGAGCCAGTTGTCCGCTAAATCCCTGACGTTCCTCGGCCTCGCCCAGTACCCTATTCAGGCCCCTCGCACACGTTGATAATTCGCTCTTTCTGGGCGAATGCATTTCTATTTGTAATTTCTTCCGTAACACAGGAGTGGCTGAACCAGTTGTCCGGTAAATCTCTGGCCTTCCAAGGCCTCGCCCAGTACCATCAGTCCGTGATGTGCAAGGAGGCGAAGGAGATCGGGCCGGAGTTGGCGCGTCTGGCGGAGGCCTTGACGAAGCTGACGCAGGCCCAAAAACACGCGGAGCCGGGGGCGAAATTGTTCGCCGCCCAGCTGAGCGTAGTGACGAAAGCACACGAGGCGGCGAAGAAGGACAACGATTTCATCTACCACGAGCGCGTACCGGATATTAAGACGCTGCCGCCGGTGGGCAAAGCGGCAGTGGCCAAGGCGCTGCCGATCTCCTCGCCGATGTCGGCCAAATTTAAAGGTAGGGTACGTCGGGTATCGTGGGGTAATTCGGATGGGGTGATTCGGGGTAGGTACCTAACTTATAGTTCCAGTTGGGAAGGGGAAAAATGGGTGAGCATGGTATCAAAATTATTGCGTAGGAGGGATTTTCCCGAGGTGGTCTTTTTGGTCTCTCCCCTCAAAAAAGGGCTCTTCTCGTAGGAGTAGTCTTTCCCGTATGGAAGCCTATGCATGATTGGTGAAATGATATCACATTACTGTTTTTTTCCAGATTTATTCGAATCCCTAGTGCCTGTGGCCGTGCATCAAGCCCTGGCTGCTTACGACGTGCGTAGATCGGAGATCGTGAACGGGGAAGTGAGCCGAATGCGAGAAGCTACACAGCTGATGAATGGGTGAGCAGACATGGGCACGGGTTGGGGATCTCAGTAGTAAGGCTGTGAGCTTTGGGGGTTTGTGGTTATTTCAATACATAGAAGTGGGGTTATGTGAGGGGGTGGGTGGGGGTGTGCTGTACATACCCCCAACTGACCCCAGGCCGACGTCTGGGTGAGCCAATGCTAAGGGTACTGTTGGGGGATAAACACGGCCACCTAAGCGGCGCCTTTGAACTTGATGTTTCAGGAAATGATGAAGCAAATAGCTCATTTGAAAGAGGAGAATTCATGGAGTCGATTGATATCATACTTACTCGTCTCAATCGGTCCATGGGCTGCTGAGATATATGCAGCTGTAAAGCTTAGGTGGCCGGATTTTCCCATGGCCGGATTTACCCTATCATACCCTACGTATGGCACTGTTCAGTCGTGGAGTACGTAGTGTGATGTGCCGCGCTCCGAATGGCGATAGCCGGGCCCTGAAGGGGGGAGGAGAGATGGAGCTGACAACGGGAATCGAACCCGCCGCTACCCTCGGTCACAGCTGTGGACTTAGGCACGCCACCAGGTGCTGGTCCAAGGACAGGTGGCTAAATTCGCCTTGCACCAAGAACTAGGTTACACGTACACTACTGGCTGGACGCTATTGCCATACGTAGGGTACTATAGGGTAAACCCGGACACCTAAGCTTTTCTGAGCTTGCCGCTTTAGCAAATATGATGAACAGGGTAGCTCATTTGAAAGAGGAGAGTTCAAGGAATGAGTTAGTAGACTTAGACTAGGTACTTGTCTCAATCGGTCGTATGGTTGCTGAGATATACTAGGTAGGTGTCCGGGTTTACCCCCGTGTCCGGGTTTATCCCAGAGTACCCTACGCAGTACGTTACAATTATAGGGTTCTGGCGTCCTTGAACCTGCCTGCGGCCATCGAGGACGTGTGTGGTCAGAATACGTTGCCTGATTCCCTGCGCGAGAAGAGCAGTCGAGTGCGGGCTGGGGGCGGTGTGCAGGTGCTGGAAAGGATGCTCGGGGAACTGCCCGGCCTACTCAAGAGGAACAAAGAGATACTGGAAGAGGTACCGTACGTAGTAACGTATATACAGGGTGTCTCATAATAAACCGAACACTTTTCCGTGCATGTAACTCTGGAACCACATGTTAGATTTTCATGCGGTTTTTTGTATTTAGTAGCCAAGGCTTCAACTTAGATGTGTACAAAATTTTAGCTTCGTTGGCCTAGTGAAAGGTGCTCAAACACCTTCTTTCTCCGTCGGTCAAAAACGAGAGTTTTTCTAACTGGTAGTGCCGATTTAATGGTCTTTTGTGCATGGTTCAAAGATAAAATTAGTCTCGTAATGAAAAAAAGAGGTCCCAGAATGCTAGGAAATGTGTATCTCATGCATTATCCCCAGTGCCACCATAGAAAACGCATGGAACAGGGAATCTTGAAAAATTTAGACCGAAATTTTCTCCACACTAAACAAAAACGTCGATTTTGAGCTTAGAGATTAACAGTCGCAATTTCCGAAGTATGTGGACCAAATAGCTGAAATTTTGTACACATCTAAGTTGAAGCCTTGGCTACAAAATACAAAAAACCGCATGAAAATCCAACGTTTGATTCCAGAGTTACATGCAGGGAAACGTGTTCGGTTTATTATGAGACACTCTGTAGATGAGACAGGCATGGGGATACTGGAAGAGGTACAGTACACGTACGTATGTAAATGAGACAGACAAAGAGACGCTAAGAAACGATTGAACCCTGCCCCATTTTGACTTGATTACAATCAACAATGTTCCTTGATTGTAATCATCGATGATTTTAATCAAGTCAAAATGCGGCAGGATTCGATCGTTTCTTAGCGTGTAATGTTTCATTCTTGTTAGGTTGGTTATATTATTCTTGATGCTATTATCCTGTTCTACTGTGTGCGTGTCAGACGACGCGTGTGTTGACGGAGGAGAAGCAGGAGGACGACGCGTTGCGGGGCCAGCACGGCGGCCGGTGGACGCGGATGGCGTCGGAACGCCTGACGGAGCCGTTTTGGGCGGAGGCCGGCAAGTACCGCACCATCCTGGAGACGGCCGCCGGCGCCGACAACATCGTCCGCCAGAAGTTCGACGCCAACCGGCGCGGATTCGAACTGCTCAGCAAGTCGGAGGTACTGGTTGTATTGTTACGTACTGCGTACGTATGGCAATAGCGTCCGAGGCCAGTAGTAGTGTACGTAAACCAGTTCTAGGTATGTAAGGCGAGTTTAGTTAGCCAAAAGTCCCCGGACCGGTCCCTGGTGGGGTTGCCTAAGTCCGCAGCTGTGTCCGAGGGTAATGGGTTCGATTCCCGTTCGGTCCTTATTTCTCTCCCCCCTTTTCGGGGCCCGGCTATCGCCATTATTACGGAACGCGGCACGTCACAGTATGTTGTTGGGAATACAGTGGGGCGCCATAGACGTGAACTCCGAATTCGCTCCGAGTTCGGAGCCCTGACTATGCTTCACCCTGACTATGCCCTCACTATGTAAAATCTCCCAGTTCGCACCGAATTCGCTGTGTTTTTCCAAACATGCGTGTGAACAGCCAAGTTTGTAATTCGAAGACGTGTGAACTTTTGACGTTCGTTTCGGTTTCGTGTGTAGCGCCCCACTGGCCCACTACACACCAGCTCCGAGAAAGCTGGAAGCGAATTCTCACCGAGTTCGGTTCGGTTCGGAGTGACATTGCTAACTCGGCTGTTCACACGCACCTTTAGAAAAACGGAGCGATTTCGGTGCGAACTCGGAGATTTTACATATAGTGGTTAAGCATGCTCAGCGCTACGAATTCGGAGTTCACGTGTGTAGCGCACCTATGACTGATGAAAGACTGAGGAAGTTGGTTGGAATTTTATTGCAGGCAGAATTAACGGCGGCCATTCCGGGTATGGGTGATCAGGGAGGCAACAAGAACAGTCCCACCGTTGCCTCACTCAAGGCGCTCATGTCAGAAGTGGAGTCTATCCGGTCGGAGCGGGAGAGACTGGAGCAAGAGCTGAAGGAGAAGACGTTTGACATGAGTACGAACCGTACCAGTATGTACATGTATGTACATGCGTATGTACAATAGTGGACTTCACACATGGTGAGTAAACTCACGGTGAATTCACGGTGAGTTTGAACTTTGAGTTTTATTTTTCGTGTAGAGCATCCTCGCTTGCTCCCACGCGCAAAATTTTTCTCACGCGTTCACGCGTGGTGTGTTTCAAACTCGCTGTGAATGCACCGGCCTCCCTATGCTTCATCACATACTTACGGGGAATTCACCGTGACTTTACTCACCTCGTGTGTAGCCCACTAGTGTGGGGTTATTCGGACCGACCCCTACACTACTAGCTCTTGTTTTGAAGGGAAGTCGAACATGAAACAAACGGATAGTATTCTGTATGATCAAAATGATCCTTATGTATCCATCCCTTGGTATGTGCTGTATGTCTGAAGGTTGTACAGTCTTCCCCGTCAAGTGAAGTAAATGGTTGGCCCGAATTACCCCACAGTAGCCCCCTCTGCAGATAAGAAAGAGAAGTGATCGTGTATGTTGTTGCTTTTTCTTCGTCTTCAGCGGGTGTATTTCTGTCTGCGTTGGCGGATAGCGGCTTGATCAACGAGGAGGCACTGAGTCAGGAGAAGCTGAACGAACAATACACGCCGCTGAGGGAGGCAGTCAGCGCGAGTGTGCGCAGGCAGGAAGAGGTCATGCAGAAGGTTCAGGTAAGCTGTGCGTGCATGGCATGTACGTACGTACGGTATAGGGTACTGTGGGGTAAACCCGACCCGGACACCTAAGCTTTTCTGATCTTGTCGCTTCAGCAAATGATGAACATGGTTGGTAGTAGCTGATTTGAAAGAGGAGAGTTCAAAGAAAGAATCGAGTGGTAAACTACTTGTCTCAATCGGTCGTGTGGTTGCTGAGATATGCCCGGTGTCCGGATTTACCCCATGTCCGGGTTTACCCCACAGTACCCCATTTTTGTTGGTATTATCGTTGATTCAGCGAGAGTTGTCTCTTTCTGGGCCTTTGCTCGTGCTGCAAAGCTAGATAAGAATGAAACTCAAGCTGGGTTTATGGTCGAAATTCTTGCTGTGACCCATTTTTATTTTTCACTGGCTTTAGTATTATTTGTCAAAAAGTCTAGACACATAATACTAAAACCAGTCAAAAATAAATGACGTCTACGTGTCACAAGTATACGCACCCGAAAAAAAAATGTTGTCTATAAGCCCAGCTTCATTTGCAATTACTAGATATCCACGTTACAATTGTGTGTAAGTATTCCTATTCTGCGGGAGCAGACACCAATCTATCTGTTTTTGTAGGATGCGAACGGTCGCTTTTGTCACGAGAAAGCCGGTAATACGACTGGTCAGGAACGGGAGACAATGTTGAAGATGCTGGCGGGAGCTCACGACGCCTACATGGAGCTCAAGTCTAACCTGCAAGAGGGAACCAAGGTATGCAGCATGCACGTTTATGTACAGATCATCAACCAGACACGCCATGTGAATGAATATGGCAAGGCGAAGATTGAAAGGCTTCTTGATCTTTCGAGTGAGCCCTAGCTGGACTCTGTAACGGCAAAACTATGGCAAGGCGAAGATCGTAGGGCTTCTTGCCGCCCTCGGCTCAAAAGCTTACGAATGAGCCCTGGATTGACGCTGTACCTGCAAAACTAACTGAATGCTTAGCGACCACACACAGACAGACGCACAGACTGTTTTTGTAAAGTAGCCTACTTTAGATCCTCGTTTCCTTTGTGACTGACTCGTCATGCATATTTTGTAGTTTTACAACGACCTGACTCCTCTGCTGGTTCGCGTGCAACAACAAGTATCTGATTTTGGATTCGCTCGGAAAACGGAGAAAGAGGATCTGGTGAAGGACTTGCAGCAACAGACCGCCGGTACGAGGAGGCGATAGGAAGCAAAGCGCGCTCTTTACTTGCTAATTATAGGGTGGCATCAGGAACGTATGCTATTATAGGTAGGACGAATAAACAGGTGAAACGTTTCCGTACAAAACATCACAGCGACCAAGTAGGGTCGTACCTGCGATTCCACACCCGTGGAATGCGTTCTTCCACACGCTTGGAAGGCAACTTCCACGCCTACGGATTCCATACCTGTGGAATCAGCAATCGCGCGTCCAAAATGAATCCGCAATCGCGTCTAAAATGGAAATCCTCACGTACGACCCGACCCTACTCGGTCGCTGTGATGTTTTGTACGGAAACGCTTCACTTATTTATTCCCCCTACCAATAATAGTATACATTCCTGGTATTATGTATCGGATGATGGTGAAAAGTGTGGTACGTACTTGTGCAGTGACTTCTGAATGTATGTGTATGTTATGTACACGTGCAGTTTCGCTCTTTCATTTTCATTCGCACCTGCTTGCGCTTCTGTGGCTGTTTTATGATTATTAGGGACAACAACCTTTTCTCATTCCCCTTTCTTTACGCTTTGAATTGAAACGTGGCTTGTGCTTCATGGGATAAGTTCAGGTTTATTTGATTGCAGGGGCAATTGTACGTAAGTACGTATGCAGAAACGAGAAACGCAGTAAGTGCTATTTTAGTTGAATTGTACCATAGGTAGGCTATATTTGTATGTATGCATATGTACAGTAGGTACTGTACCTTCCTATGTACAGCTGTTTAGCTGAAAACTGCATGCAATATACTGCTGAAAGATTCTTGTCTTGCCATGTAGTTTTATCACCTGTATGAGACTTGAGTGATTTGGTCATTTCTTTCACTGGACGTTAGATTTGCCAGAATTGTACGATCAAAATAAAAGGTTGCTACTCTTGAATGAGAAAAGGTTGTTGCCTCAATACGCCAGCTGTCACTAGTGCGCTGCACACGTGGTGAGTAAGCTCACGATGAATTCACTGTTGTATGAATGCATGTGTTGAGTGTGGGCATGGATGACGTCACTATGGTGAACATGAGAGAAAAATATTGGAAACAAGTGAGAATGCTGAAAACGCAAGGCAAAACTAGAAGTTCGAACTCACCGCGTGTGTTAGCGCACTAAAAGCACTGTATAGTGGTCGTATGCAATGCACTGTCGCATTCTTTCTTCTTCGTTTCTGCAGGTGGAAATCAAGCGCCTCCGAGACCTCCGCCGCCTAATGTTTCAACTTCCTCCACGGCTCCGCAGCAACCGCTTGCGAACACCAATCCATTCTACAGTACGCCTTCTAAGCACAGACACGCATTCCGAAAGTTTTCGTTTTGCTGGACCACAGTACATTTGTATACCTCTGCGTAATGCTGAACCTAGGTATGAACGATGTGCAAAGTATGGCGCGTGCGTAGGCAGTTGCTAATGAGTGGATCTCTCCTTTCGCAACTCTACGTGCGCGTGCGCCGTACTTTCTACTACAGTGCGTGGACCGCTGTGTAGGTCCAGCATTTACGTAGAGGTCTACAAATGTACTGTGGTCCAGCAAAATGAACGGCTCCTGGATACACGGCTTTTATTTCTTGAGCATACGATTCTACCGGTTGCGCAGAAAATGCTGAGTGGTCGCATGCTGAACCCCTCTGATTTACTCTACACTGATTTTGATCGGTGTCGTCGGAGTCACCGATCGATCGATGAAAATCAGTGAAAATCAGAGGGGTCAGCTCGCCACCACCATGAACCTATGTTCAACGCAACTGGTCAATACTTTGTGTGGCGGTGATGGGTTTTTGGCCAGCATATGATGAATGCCAAAATCAGGAAAACGGCGATGAGAGCCAAAAACCACGTACAGAGAGGCGCCGAGACCCTCGCTCTCGGGCCCGGCGGAAATCCCCTCCTTGTCGGTCTCGGTCTCGGTCTCGACTTTAGAATTTTCAAATTCTCGGTCTAGGGGTCAGCTCGCCACTTTAGGGCCTTTTAGGCGAGACCGAACCGAGAAGATTGAAATCGTGCTTCACAAGCAAGTTTCATGCATTTCCGCTGAGATTTTAGCTGCCTATCATGAAAATTTCAACGCAACTGGTCAATTTAGCCTTTATGTGTGGAGGTGATGGGTCTATTTGCTACTGTTTTGGCCATTACCATATTGATAGAAAACCACATTCAGAAACAATAAAAACAAATTCCAAAGTTTATACGAAAGATTAGCTCGTCTCTCTCAACCCCCCCCAAAAAACCCAAAATCAAAACACAAGGTCTCGATCTCGGTCTCGGAAAAAATTCAAAGTCCCCTCGTCTCTCTCTTTTTCAACAAAACCCCCATATACTACGTACTTGGACGTGCGTACGTGGGGCGAATGCCGCTTATCTGAACGTGGCATGATCATTTGCAATGCACCAAAGAAGAAGCGATGATCGATGCACGATCAATCATGTATAATGTAGGGAACTATGGGGTAAATCCGGACAATTCTGAACTTGCCGCTTCAGCAAATGATGAACATGGTAGCTCATGTGAAAGAGGAGAGTTCAAGGAATCGATGATTGATAGAAGGCATGTCTCAATCGGTCGTATGGTTGCTGAGGTAGTCTGGGTGTCCGGGTTTACCCCACAGTACCCTACTTGGTCGTGCGTGCGCGCGTACGTGGGGCGAATGCCGCTTATCTGAACGTGACCTGATCGTATGCAATGCACGGAAGCAGCGATACAATCATGTGTAATGCACCTGTATGTATGTAGGTTCCACCCAGCAACCGATTCCTCCGCCACGGACTGTACATCAAACTCAGACTGCGCCACCCACCGCACCCTACCCACAGCAGCAGCCCCAACAACAGGCGTACGGGGCTCCAATGCAGTATCCTGGAGGAGCACAGCCGCCGTATCCAAGTAAGTGTATGGGGAGGAGCTTCATAAAGTACGTCACGCAAAAATATGGGGAGGGGGTTGCGGCGAATGTGACGTTGGCGTGACGATGTGTCACTCTTATTTTTGTGCATATGCAAACTGGAGGGGGGGGGGGGGGATTATGGTTGAGAAAGCGAGAGGGGAGTGGCGAGGGATGAATTTTTGCGTGACGTACTTTATGAAGCTCCCCTAAAGCCATCTGTATTGAACAGTTGCGCTAAGAATTACAGGTGATCGCGAGCTGACCCCTCTGTATGTATTACACTTTTCAGAGCATTTTTTGATCGGTATGGGGGAAGGAAAGCTACTGCACTCTGAAAAAGTGGGGTCAGCTCGCGACCACCTGCTCACCTATGGCGCTTTTACCCCCATCAGGCCTCGGTTGTCAAGTTATGGGTAGGAACGAAAAAACAGAGGCAAAAGTTTCCCGAGATACATTTTCGAGAGCCATATTTTGAATTGCTTTTGCCCCACGCTACCCTACGTATGTGTGCGATTGCGTCCGTACTTTATAGCCCAACCCGCGGCCAATAATCCATATCCAAGTTATCCATATCCGCCCAGTTACATGGGTGGTCAGCAGCCAAACCAAACCACGCCCTATCCGACCACCACGCCTTATCCTATGGCGGCGCCCATGGCTCCAACTGGATACAATCCGTATGCCGCTTACGGCCAACAACAGCAACAAGGTACAGTATTTACGATATGCAGTAAGGCTATTGGGTTGGTCGATGGCGACCCCGCGGTATTTAGTGAAAGTTTGAATCGGTGCCTTTGAGGTCCTCGACGTCATTTGTTGTCACTTCTTCTTTTCATTCGCTCCTTTTACGCTCCAGATGTTTGAACAAGGTCGACGACCCCGCAGACACCGATCCAAACTTTTACTAAATACCGCGGGGTCGCCATCGACCAATCCAATCGCCTTTTACCGCATATCGTAAATATGCCTGCGTTTAGTAAAGCGTCCAGTGCTGTAATTTTCGCCCCCACGCGCCGAGAAACGAAAACGGCGTTTGCGCATGCGTTCTGCTTGTTGTTCCATTGATTGAGAGAAGAATATTTCTCAACTTTTGAACAGCCGTGTCTCTTTACCGCGTGGGGGCACAACTTTAGAGTGCGGGGCGCTGTACATATGTACGTGCACGTAACGTAACTGTACATTACATACATTACATACATATGTTACACATACACACGCGCACTTGAATGAACATGATGCCATGGCTTCTGATCAACCAGTGTTACGTACTTGTTCCAGGCTTTCAGTATCAGCAACCACAAACTCAGTGGCGGTAAACTTGTTCAACTTCACACGGGCTCACTTCCTGGTTTCAACAACTGCAAATTCAATTTTCGCACGTACGTAAACAACAAGCGCAGTATGTCAGTTCAGAAAGTAGGGACGAAACTACGTATTGTTAGCGAGACGACGTTGTGTTGTGATAGTGTACATAAATGCTGGCTCTAACTTGTTTGTTTACTACAGAGCAGAGAGGATGTGGACTAATATTTTTACATCCCGCAGTTTTAACAAAACCTGCTTTTGTCGGTATTGTACCTGTAGTGCACTTTCACATGTACGTAGCCTTTGTATGTATGTAACGTATGTACATAGGTAACATGGCCTACTTGAAAAATTTTTGTTTTCTACTATTGTTGAGCACTGCACGTTTGCACACAGATGCAAATATGAATTGAGGTACGGTAATCGGCGTATATTGTATGTGAGCAAGCAAGTACTCAGTTTCATTGCTTTTTTGTGAAGCATCGAATAAAACGTTTATAGGCTATGTGTTAGTGGCCGTTACTGGCACTTTCAAAAATTTCAGTAAGTAAAAGGTAAATACCTTTTCAATGGAAAATATCCAGTAAGTAAAAAGTAATTACTGGTACTGGCGCTTTCAAACTGCCAGTAAAAGGTAAAACCTTGCCAGAAACCAGTAAAGTAAAAGTAAAAATGCAAAATTTTATGGCCATGTTTCCTGTTGACTACAAAGTACAAATGCTTTTCTGGTTGTCAATTTTCTTTTTTATTGTATTCGGGTGAATCTTCATACATAAGGCTTGGCTATTGTACCTTTCAAAGTCTACCTACCAAAACATAGGAATGAAGAGCGCTGCAACGCCAATACGTAAGTACAGACATACGTACGTAAGTACAGGTATCGTTCATGTGCAACCTCTACATACTACTTTTTGCATATCGTTCACATGGGCCAACCTATTTCATAATGAACCATAGTGGTCCCAGGCCTACTGTACCACCCTGCATGCCAAGCGCGTTATAGGCCCACGTATGTTATGTACGTAATGTACGTAGCTGGATGGAGGAGTCGGTGCCATGAGCAGAGAATCTAAAATGACTTGCTACAAGGAAAATTTTTCTTTTCCCAACTGGAAATGCGTCAGTAAATTCACTACAAATCTTTCCACCACAGGGCTAAATTTTGAGAACAACACCCAAATTTTACTTTTTACTTTTACTAAAATTTTGCCAGTACCAGTAAAAAAAATTAGGCAGCCAGTAAAGTAAAAGTAAAATACCGGCAGCACTGCCAGTAAAAGTAAGGTAAAAGTAATTACTGGCAGCAATATTTTTGCCAGTAAGCCAGTAAAAGTACCGGTAATTTACTGGTGACGGCCACTACTATGTGTCGTACTATCATATTCATGTTGATTAGTTGTGTGTGACTTCGGGCCAAGCTTCAATAAATAATAATTGAGTAGCCGACTGCTATGACACAGAACATTCAGATTCACTCACTGCGTACATATATTAGTAGTAAAGAAAACAAAATAGGCAGGCAGTTTGAAATTAGGTGACAATGGAATGGCTATAAACAACTAGCGATGTAATAAATTGTCGTTTTCTAGCGGACAAATTTGGATTTATCGATTTGGCAGCAGAGCCGAAAATTGGCATCGGTACACGGGTGGCATCGGTATTACGAATATGTAATGTAGGTCTACTTCACATGCATTTTGAATTTGTCGTGCATCTACATAATCGTTGGCTACGACTGTAAAGTAAAGCTTCGTAAATAACCCCCTGGCTGAATATGACCGTTTCTGATTACTGACGATTTTTATCCCTCTCTGAACCGAAATTTTTGCAAACGTAAGCAAAATTAGCATAATATTGGTAATGATTTAGACATTCTGGTTGACCGCTTGTGTTGTGTAAGTAAACCCTCTCGAGAATAACAATAACCCCTTCGAATGGACGACTAAAAACGGGCTTTACTTTACACGAAGGTTTACAGTACCAAAACCATCCATTTCCGGTCCGCCCGCCAGTCCTTTATTTTCGTCTGACCACACCCACCAGTTTTTCTTTTTTCTTTCCCGTAGGTGGTCGGTTTTGTTTTTGCCCGCACTCATCCTCTTCGTTCGTCATGTGGGGTAGCGGCGGCAGCGGCGTCCCAGCTCAACAACCACCTGGATCCTGGCCCAACAAGAGCGTGCCTTTGGGGGAAGAATTTGGCGGCGGTTCGCAACAACAGGCAGCCACTGGTGCGCAGCAAATGAAACAGGAGCAGCAACAGGCATCGGCCGGTGGGAAAAACTTGCAGTCGCAGCGACGAAAGGGCGAGGAGGCGAGCGGTATGAATCTGCGCCAGTTTATCGATCGACATTTTCCCCAGGTGGACCCTCAGGCGATGGAGCAGCAGGGAAAAGCGGTTTCGGACGAATTCACCACCAGCGTGGACTACAGTTCGTTAGCTACTATTAATTATCATGGTTCATTCTTTATGTTCTATGCCCCACGCTAAAGCGAATATCTCAAGAAGTAGAGCAGAGAGCAGGTAGAAGCTTCCGCAGGTAAAAAAATTTGCCAAGGCAGTGGTTACCTAATTAGCTTATTAATTATCCGCTGCTTCTAGCCTTATCCGTTCAGCAGATATGCCTACATATACTGTACAATTCCTGTACAAAACATTGGACGAAAAGGCTTTTGCTGCAGGATTTTCACGTGCTTGGGGCGCTACACTTGCACAGCAAATAACGCTAGAAGCGTCCCCAATTTGCATGCAGATAATCGTACCATTGTTCAGTACTCTGGCAATTTACTTGACTTTGCTTCCTGAGGGCGCGGAGCTAGAACAAAGAAATGGACTATAGTAGTCGCTAAGGGACTGCTTGCCTAATCGGAAGAGGAGTTGATGCAGCTGTGCGAGCTGGCCAAGGCCACCTTCCAACGCGACGCGACCCTGGTGAAGGTGTCTACGCCGGTGACAGTGGTGGGCGACATCCACGGCCAGCTGCGCGATCTGGTGCGCGTGTTCCGCATGTTCAAGCCGCCCAAGTGCGCCTTCGTCTTCCTCGGAGACTACGTGGACCGCGGGCGGCAGAGTCTGGAGTGCATCTGTCTCGTGCTCGCCCTCAAGTGCCGATACCCTCGCGTCGTCTTTCTTCTGCGCGGAAATCACGAATGCGCCAAGTAGATGATGGGGAAAAGAGGGGCGCGCTAGCTATGGTGTTTATTTATGGAAACAGCAGCGCCATTATTCCAATTTAGCTTTTGGAGTAGAATTGCAGGCGAAAAAGACGGAGGGCATATTTTATTTGCGGCACCCCCTCCCGATTTTCAAAGTCTCCGTTCACAACTGGCTGTGCGTCCGTTGGCACAACCGACATACTTATATGGAGGAGCAGTTGGGCAACTGTTGACAACTTTTGCCATGGTTGGTTGCGCACTTTTCATATGTTGGTTGTCAACAATTGCACTACTGCTATACTGCTATACGTACGTTGGTTGGCGTCGGTTGCGCAACTCCTGCGTACAGTTTGGCGTCGGTTGGGCAACCAGTTGACCACGAGACTTTGATCCCGGGAGGAGTTTTTTTAAAATAATTATTTTATTGCTTCTTTTCAGCATCAATCGCATCTACGGCTTCTGGGACGAGGTGCAGCGTCGGTTCGGGAACGTGCGCGTGTGGAAAGCGCTGAACGACGTGTTCTCCTGGATGCCGCTCGCCGGACTCATCGGCCGTCGCATCCTCTGCATGCACGGCGGACTGAGCCCGCTGCTGGAGAACCTGCAGCAGATCAACGACATCCAGCGCCCCCTCGACTACACGGCCTTCACCAAGAACGGACTGCAGACGGACCTGCTCTGGGCGGACCCCGACTACAACCTGCCCGGATGGCGCGCCAGCTACCGCGGAATCAGCCACAACTTCGGAGAGGACGTCGCAAAGGTAGGGTATACTGTGGGGTAAACCCGGACACCTAGCTTTCTGAACTTGCCGCCGCTTCAGCAAATGATGAACTTGGTGCTGCTCATTCGAAAGAGGAAAGTTCAAGGAATCGATTGGTAGAATGCACGTCTCAATCGGTCGAATGGTTGCTGAGATATTCTAGGTGTCCGGATTTACCCCCGTGTCCGGGTTTACCCCACAGTGTACCCTACATTATACCTCATGTTTCCGCTCCAAATATTAATGAGTAGGTACAGAAGTCTGTAGTAGGCATGCATACCCACAACGACCTACTGTACTGTATGGTCTCCCACTTTAAAATGTACATGCTTCTTCGTTTGTACGGTTTTCTAGCAGTGTATGCAGCAGCTGGGCGTGGACGTGGTGATTCGGGCTCATCAGGTGGTGCAGGAGGGCTACCAGTTCTTCGCGGGTCGCCGAGTCATCACGCTGTTCACCGCCGCCAATTACTGCAACGAGTACAATAACGAAGGCGCAATTTGCCACGTGGACGCCGACATGACGCTTCGATTCACCATACTCAGAGCCACCAAATTGGCGCACGGGAAGCCGGTCCCCGTCGGAATGGCCGCATCCAATCCATGAAGCGAAGAAGAAACGGCGTTCACCTCACTATTCGCTACTTGCGTTGTGATTCCTGGGTGATCGCGAGGCGGAGCCCCGCCTACAGATGGTACAACTAGGGCAGTTCGTAGGTTATTGATTGAAAACTGTCCACCCTGAATCAATTTTGTCACTTGTCAGACCCGGTTGGGGCACCCCGTACTTTGCGCCGGTGGTCCTCCCCTAATTGACAGTCTATACCCCGTCGGTCATGATCAGCGGCCGAAACTTCAACGTGACGAGTTCACCCAGATCCGACGAATTTAGTTCGTTTATTGTGTAGTTCTGAGAGCAGCCTGGGTGAACTCGTGACGGTGATGTTTCACTTGGTCATGACCCGGAGTCACCTCAGGACCTCCCAAGAGTCATAACGGAAGTAGCGAATAGGAAATGCATACCTACTCACCGTTGACCGTACATACTAACAGGAGAAATAAAAGCTTGCTGCGCAAAACTCACACTTGACGTGATACAAAATGTAAGCCATTTGCAGACGCGTCATCGATGGTCATTTTTCAGTATGCAAGAATACTGCGCGAAAATCAGCAACAATGAAGAACATGAGTCGACTTCAGACAGGTAAATTTTACTTCCTGGAGCTTGTATCATTTTCAGTTTTTGCGGTTTCGAACCAGACTCAATAATGTTACCCTCTAATTTATGTAAACATATGTACAGTAAGTCGTGGGATGCTAAAAAATTTGAACATTCATCACACTACAAGAAGTTGATCCTACATAACTTTATCAAAAGTGGCGGCTACGAACTAATAAGCCTACAATACAGTGTCATCTTCAAGCAGGGCAGCACTAAACGGTAATGGTTTAAACTTTAAACCTATTCTGGGGTACTACTAAGTATACACAATAGTACTAAATAAGTGCTGTGAATTTTGATGTGATTCGAAGCATAGAATATCGTGCAATCGTATGGTAAGGTACATACTAGTTCCAGCAGAAAAACAATGCGCTCTTAATTCACAACTATTTCAGCACTGTACACAGTACATACGAAGGTACGTACGAACATTCACAATAACTGCATCTTACACAGCATACTTACAATAAATACCAAGACAGACGCGTGCAAGTTCGTTTGTACTGCCATTTTCTCTTATCGTTTCTTCTCGTACAGAGCACTTGGAGAGTTCATCCAGTGAGTTGATGAAGTCGAGCAACCATTCTTCCATCTTCGTTGCCCATGCCTTGCCGTTGCATTCATTCATTCAGTTTGCCTGCGGTCCCTCCTTGTGTTCCTGCACTGTCCCACTTTTCTGTACATGATGATGGCCAATGGAAGCAGCGTGTTCGAGTAATTGCTGGTGCAGAGTGTTGGCCACCTGTTTCTGCGGTTGCATCTGTGGGGGGCCAGAATGTACCGCCGTCTGCGGGGTTACAGCGGGCGCGGATGCGGGTCGCGGCAAGAGTCCGGATCGGCGAAGGCGCGTGCGCAGTTGCGCGTTCTCCGCGCGCAGCCGACTCACCATGTCGCGCAACTCTTTCGCTTCCACCCGCGAGCGCTGCAATTCCTGCTCCAGTCGGACGAAATCCCGGGCCAGGGTCTCCTTCGGCGTGGCCTCCAAACGCTCCGCGTACGCGCTCTCGTATTCCACCTCGAAATCGCGCTCGAAACTGAAGGAGTCTCGCGACGCGCCCCCCACTGAACTGCCGGTTTCGGATGTTCCCGCGCCCCCTCCTCCCGCGTCCGAGTCCTCCATGCTCCCGGTGCCGGAGTAAGTGCGCTCGCGACTGTGCCGCTGCGCGACCTCCGCCTCCACTAGCGCGTCCACATCCGGCTCCAGTTGTCTCGCTTCCCGATCCTCCAGCAGGAATTGCGTCGTGTTGTACGGCGCCATCGCGTGCCCGTGCGCAAACCGGTCCGCCCGAAACTTTTCCGCCCGATACGACTCCCGTTCCTCCAGCTCTTTCTTTTCTTCGAAGGTCAGTTTGTGATAGGGTTTGTAGCGGCGCCGCTTCGCCCGTCGATGCTTCCGCTTTTTCCGCACGCTTCCGGCACCTGCGGACCCGGAGGATTGAGACCGCTGTTCCTGGTCCACTTTCTTAGCATTTGCATTAGTGGTTGCAGTAGTATTGGCAGTGGATGACCCGTTTGTTAATACGGGAGCGACCGGCGCTACGGTAGGTGCGGAAAATAATTCAGACTTTGTCGAGTTTCCGTCGTCGCCACCAGGGGGCGCTGGCATCGCTGCGGTAGAATCGATAATCGACATTTTGCCGTCGACAATTTCGTCGATATGTTTCGAAGGCTCGATCTGGAAGCCGTGTGTAGCACAGGCGGTTCCGTGGCTTTTGCGGTGCTTCCGAGTTCGATTACTTGCCATCTGTTGCTGCGAATATTTTTTGCAATTGCGCGAAATACTCGAAATCGGCTGATCGAAAAATCGCCTGCAACACCCCAGATCTCAACATTTTCGAGTGCACGAGGTGAGCGGGCGGATGAATGTGGCGAGCAGAACATACGCCACGGGAAAGAACCCGGAAACGAAACGCGACGTTGTACGCAATGCATGCAAGGATATTCAAGTCGTAGAACAGCGCAGCTGGCCGTTAGACATGAACAACGCATTCAGCAGCTGCACTTCCGGCGTACGAGCATATTTCGAAACGTTCTAGTTGTCCTCGTTCACAAATCATGTCATTTCCATCCAGATGTTTCCTTTCGTTTTTCTTCGAAATCAGCTGACGAATTCCAGCGTTGAATTTGTCAAATTTGTCATTAGAGGAAGAACCTTGAAATTTCGTAAGAAGAGTTATCGTTGAGAAAGATATCATGCACACGAACATAGCTGGCATACGATGAAATGGATAAGCGCTGAATGAAATAGTGAGGTTTCGCGTCATTTGCGAACAAGGCGTGGGCGACGCCATATTGGCTTCGTATTTATTTATACAGAACGGCAATCGTTGTACCAAAAATATATAATCCCTGCATAGAGAGAATGGCGAACCGTAGTGAAAAGAAACGAAGCAATCCCTGACTAGAATTGACCCCAATAAATTGGGTCCCTTTATTGGATATCGATATCATATTTATTGGATATTACCAAAAACATATAATTCCAGTAAAGAAAAAGGATGGCCTACGTACGTAGTGAAAAGAAACGAAGCAATCCCTGACTAGAATTGGGCCAAAGGATCCCTACTAATGGATATCCTATTTATTGGATATTACGAAACCTATTTCTAGGGGTTTCCGAATCCTATTATTGGATTTGGATATCCAATAAATAGGATACAGTATCCTATAAATACGCGTACGTACGTACCACTACCAAACGCCGCTGACATTTCTGCAATGTATGTAACATTTTTGTACTGCTGTAATTCTGCTTATGCAAGCAGGCACCGTAAAGGTCGCAAACACAGAAGTGATGGCATGGCAATACAGTATTACTTTTTTTTCGCCCTCCAATACGAGCAGCATCCATCATCCAGTATTTCTTTATCTCAAAGCAACAATGGAAAAACTGTGGCAAAACATGTCGAAATTTACAGATGCCACCTACGCGACGAAAGAACCGTATGATGACAGCACGTACACATAAAGCCTCAGCTAACAGACTCACCTCTATATATGCGCTGGAGTGTAGTTGTAATGTCGTTTATATTTTGCACGTACGTACGTAGTACGTACCTACGTACGTACGTATGTAATGTACATACAAAGAGCTAAGCCTAAGCCAAAGCCTAACCCTTTCTAAGCCAAAGCCAAACAGCCTCGCCTGTATGCGCTGGAGGGTATGACGTTCATTCATTCATTGTGCTCTTGCCATCCACTGTTCAGATTGACTGCTTTGGTTCGGACAGCAGCGCCTTTGTAATGTCGTTTCTATATTTTGTACGTACGTACGTATGCACATAATAGAGCTAAGCCTAAGCCTAAGCCTAACCCTATTCTAAGCATAAGCCAAACAACCTCACCTGTATGCGCAGGATGGAGGTACAGTACCGTATTTTTGGGTCTACTGTATGTCCCCCCATTGTACAGGGTGTTTCATAATATACTCGCCGGATGTTTGTGTCTATATCTCCACAACGGTGAGTCGTTTTTAAACGCGGTCTTTTGCTTTGAATAGCCAAGGCTTCAACGTTGATACAGCCAAAATTTTAGCTTCCTAGGTTTCATTGTCATGGCGCTGTATGCGGTCAAAGTGGTGGCGCCTTTTTTGGCGCAAAACGGAGGCAGGCCACTGAGGCGGGGCAACGGATTTGCATTTTCGCTTTTTTCTCGCTCTTTCAAGTCTGTTCACCATTCCACGCTAACTTTTATGCATTTTTGAGCAGTCTTGTCGAAGATTAACTTCAGTTTGATCACCATGGCATCAGCGTCCCAAGGAAGCTTGGATGACCGAATTTTGGCTGTAACACTGTTTGCTAAGCTCGAATCTGCAAGAAAAGTGGCATGGAGGTGGAAAAACTCTACCGAAACTTGTGCTCCAGATAAAAACTGGGGAGGGGAATACTGCGGAAAGAAAACTAAGGAGAGAAGTGGGTTAGGTAACCTGGGGAGATAAAAACCGGAGCCGATCTGTACCTGGCCGCCTGCAAAATGTGTGAAAATTGACGCTTTGCAAATCGAGCTGTTTGAGCCGCTTCCTGTTGGCCTAGGAAGCTAAAATTTTGGCTGCATCAACGTTGAAGCCTTGGCTATTCAACCCAAAAAACCGCACTCGAAAATGACACTCCGGTGGGGAGATATAGACACAAACATCCGGCGAGTATATTATGAAACACCCTGTATATCCCCCCAAGTGTATAAACCGAAACCCCCCATTGGCAAAACAAAAATTTTGCCCAGTGTATATCCCCCCTGGTGTATAACCCCCCATGTACTGGAAGGTACCTAGCCTACCTATGTAAGCTGGTAATAAGCTAGCTATAGCTACTCCTACACCAAGCTACTATGCCTATAAGCTTAGCTGAGCATGTCTTGTAATAGCCCTGTTTTGACCGCGATTATGCCCTAAAACACATACTTTTGACCTCAAAAACATGCCTCTCTCTAGTCTCTACACACCTCTCAAAAACATAAATTTTGTCCCATATTTATCCCCCCCCCCCCCATTGTATATCCCCCCAGTGTATAACCCCCCATCGACCTCTCGATTGTATAGCCCC
>JASAMW010007335.1:0-20284 GCA_030247985.1 Epsilonema sp. ZAB3_2
AGAACGCCAGGCGCGCGTTCAAGGCGTACTTGTTTTTGGCGCCAAAAAGTTCGTGGGGAAAGGAAAAAACAAAACGAGAAGAAAAGAAACAGAAGAGGAAAGCAGAGCGAGAGAAAGAACCAACAACGAAAGACCAAAATCCTTGGTAAGACAAGACAGCCTTGACAAGACGACTAAAATGTATTCATATAATGCCGTTCACATTGATTATCCGGTAAACTGTTCATTACATAAATTTTTAATATTCATTCTTTGAATTTTAAAATTGTAATCAAACTACAGAATATTGAGACTCCCACAGCTGCTGGTCAAGGCCGAAAGGTTCGTCGCGTTGGTGGCTCATCGGATGCTTATGAAGAGGAGGAGGATGGTCGTCACCTGTCCTCTTCTCCTTTCTCTAATGATCTGTTTGACGAAAACAGCCCTCAGCAGTATCGAGATAGGACTCCGTTTCATCGAATATGCAGCGATTGTGGCGTTGAAATCCCGTTGAACGTGAACAGCACCTGTCATCTGTGTAAGTATATGTGTACTATTTATTTGGTCAACATAGCCGCCATTCTTTCCCGTTCGTGTAATGCGTAATTCAAAATATGCACTTTACTGCTGCGTTTGTTTTAGCCGTGGATTGTTCGATTTTTTGTTCGAAGTTTGTCTCAAAAGCTTTCATTGTCGAGAACGGTAAGCGCTAGTCACCACGGACAGCATTATACTGTAAACGCAGCTTTTTGCACACTATTTGCGAGGAAACAGGCGCACGTACATATGCATTTAAAGTTAGATGCATTGCCTATTACAGTAGAATGTGATAATTTCAGAATTTGACGGACTTTTCGGCGTCTTTGTTCCAGTTCATGCGAGAGCGCAGCAACTTAATGCTCTTGCTTCGTCCCACAGAAGTCTCGAAGGATTCCAACAGGAACAGGGTGTCTTTTTTTCTCCTATACGATTTTGATTGTCATTTTCAACAGGTTACCCTGCACCGATTTCGCTCAAATTTTGTCCACATAATCCCGAGCGTTTGCCATTTACTTGGTAAAAATTTTGAGTTAAAATGCTGGACTGGCAGTCAGAATTATCCCCTTCCTTTCAAAATTGCAATTTCGAGCTTTTTATACCCACTTTTTACATATAAATGATTGAAAGACTCATTTTGGAGCCCAACGGCTCTTTCCTAAGAGCAAAATAGTTTCAGCAAAATGGAAGCTAAGCCCTAAACAGCCAAAAATATTGACAGGGTTGGTGGCATTGCTTGGAGACTGTCTCATTTGTCAACAGTGCTGCTCATACCTCATCAGTGCTGCATCATCAGTTGATGACCCATAATCACCAGATTTGATGACTCCCGAATTCTTTCTGGGGGCGAAAACACGGAAAGGGTCTAAAAAGCCGCTTACCATTCGAAAAAAATGCAGCTGTATTGCCATTTGCCATGTTTTCCGAAAGTTTGATGGAAGAATTGCAGTAGTAGTCAACAACTATGGTGGAAATGTTGAAAAATTTTGAGTTTATGTTCTCTGCTGTATTTCTCAATACCATTGCAGTATTTTAACTCGATCTTTTTACCAAGTAAATGGCAAACGCTCGGAAATATGTGGGCAAAATTTGAGCAAAATCGGTACAGGGCAGCCTACTGAAATTGGCGATCAAAATCGTATAGGAGAAAAAAGACACCCTGTACGTGCATGCGTGCATCACTTGCCTATGCTTCTCTGGTAACTTATGAAGGCTTCCTCCAACGTTTGCAAGAAGCGTGATGTTTACAGCTTGTTGGCGTCAGCTGGTTGTGCTCAAGACAGTGTGATGCGAATGTTGCTGGGAGTCTCCAGCCTCCAAACAGACATCATCCTTCGGCTATTGGATGCACTCGCTGAGGAACCCGCTGCCAGTAGTAGTGACGGGTACGACAGGGCCTGTACTGTACTGTACGTACGTTACCACGGCTATGTAATATTGGCAGGCCAACGTAGAGGCTAGTAAGGGAAACCCAAATAACGCCCTGTTGGAGAGAAGAGACCACGCCCGCTGCCCTTTTTTCTCGGAATAGTCTTTGCGTCACTCACATGGACGTGTAACCATGCATTCGGCGCAAAACGGGCAGCGGAATGTGACAACTTGACCGACGGTTCTGTCCTGTGGGCTGTCAGAATAAACAAAATGGAAAACATCGTGCGCATAAGGAAGCTGTGTATTCTTTTGTTGCAGACAATGGATGCCGGAGTTGGTGATGAATCAGTTGCGCTATTTGGAGCACGTAGTGGACGGTGGGCAAGTGGCGGAGAAGTTGAAGGAGTTGCTGCCTCGTCTGTCTCCACAGTGTCAGGATCTGTTGGTGCCTTGTCTGCCCGAGCTGGTGCCCGACTCCCAGTTGCATCTGCATCGAGATATGGTCGCAGTCCTCATGGAGCTGATGAGAGGAAGGAGGGCGGCTGCTTCCGTCGTCCTCGCCACTCTCAGCAAATTGCATGTGGATGTGCAGACTGCGGATATGGTATGCTGGTGCTTATTGCCCATGCACGTATAGTTGCCTCAAGTTTTTGGAAGACGGAGGAGAGACGTTTTTCTCTGGTCACTCCTTGGGCAAGGCTTTCCACTTGTCTTGTCATCGCCCTTCTTGCCTGTTTGTTGTGCTGTGCGCCCAGTAGTGAGCGCAAATAGCGAAGGCTGCCCAACCCTGCGAGCCTGTCTTTTGTCTGTCCACTTCAACTGGTTCCTCACTCCCTCCCTGTTCACTACTAACGTATTTCCTACAGGCGCTCAAAAACAGCATTATCCAACGCATTATCGATCGGTTTTCCGTCTTCCAAAAAGTTGCAGCAATACTACCTAATTGTATCTTTTAGTTAGTGAGGAAATGGGTTCACAAGGTGGGAGAAATATGCTTGAATTGAAGTGCGAAAGTTTGTTGTGTAGTTGCGAGGTGATGTGCTGGATGAGTTGGCCAGTGAGTTATTCTCGTTGGAGCAGCTACCTGAGGTTGTTTCATTTGTTCTGGACTCTGTGCAACTCCCGGTGGACGCGCCTGAGGTACGTATGTACTGTATGACCACCACGCACGTACAATCATGTCGTGTAACTGTAAAGTAAGGCACTTGGCGCAGGTAGATGCAATTTTGTGTGATTCAGGCTTTCAACCACCTCAGCGAGCATCTTTCTATGTCAGTTTTTGATGAGATGGCGGGGTCGAAAGGGGTCAAAAAGAGCCAAGTGTAAGCCTTGACAATTTTTCTGATAAAATGAACACGCTCTCAAGAAGTCGTAGTACTTAGTTGTCTGTCGGCTTCTTTTGATTTCAGCGACGAGAAGTCATTGCCAGGAGCAAGGATTGTTCGTCTATTGGAGAACGCTGCCCGATGGCCAATGAAGAAAGTGCTTGGAAACGGAATGATGGAGTGCTTGAAGCAGAAGCTCGAAGCTGAACGAGCGCAGGTGAGATCCCCGATCGCGTGATATATAAAAATTTACGTACGTATGTACCTACTACGTACACATTACATGGCGGTGGCTTGAAGTGAAAGATAGTGGAGGAAATTTTTATGCAGGAATTTGACGTACTTCTCTTCCTCGTTCTCAATTCCTGCCACAGCAGACGCAAGGCGTCTCTGAGTTTGCTGAAGAAAGGCATACAAAAGGATTTCTTCACGGCGGAAGTGTTCGCAAAGACGCTAGGACATGCTCAGGTAGTATGCATGCGAGCTACTCCTTCCCTTCCGTATAAGAGTATTTTGCTGTGCTCAAGTGATGGTTGTCGATATTTGTACTGTGTAGCTTCGCTCCAAGTACTTCGGAGTGGTACTGAAGGAGGTTGCAGAGAAGTTGATGTGGCAGTCGAGAGAGCCGCGTATCGGACATTTCGCCTCCTCTCTCTATTCTCGCTGCTTTGACATCGCTGATCACTTCCAGAAATATGTACGAAGCTTCCTCTTTTGTATTTGCGCTGTGCGCAGTCAATAGTTTCACCACACAACCCGGACAGCTGAAGTTGATGTCCGGTACTGTACAGGAGTTGGTGACGGCTTTATTGAGTCACGTGGCGAGTGGGATGGATTCGGAGATCAAATATGCGCTGCATACACTGACTCGCCTGGTGGAGCATCGATTCGCAGAGATGGAGGAAATGAGCGTGCTTCTGGTGGTGAGTAAGACCAATATCCCTGCATGCAGTTCACACGTTGGTGCGCATAATGCGCACATGCCCTCTACGCTTGCTTGCACGTTGGTATGTACTGTACATTATATACTGTAGCCTACCTACGGATTGTGCAGGGTGAAAGTATTGGTGAGTTTTACAGGATTTGTTGAATTGTCTGATGAACTTATCATACGAAAATGTCAAGTCTGCTTTGTCAGTGGTGGTGGAGATTGGAGTAAAGACCACAGATCCCGCTGATACTATCATGGTATACACTCGTACAGTGCGTGCAGTAAGTTATGAGGTATGTTCTATGTGCTATACTGCTTTTCAGGAAGATGTGCATCGACTGATCAAAAAGAAGAGCACATGCTCGGATCGAAAGGGAAAGCTGGTGGCTATGCTGGCTGGACTCATGCTCATCAAAAGCCTCATCCCTCTCATGTATGAACGTATCAGCAGTAGCGGACGTAGTAAACGACGTGCTTGTGCAGTATGTAGGATACTGGGTGCGCGGGTCACCCTGACTTATCCTCGTTCATCAGAGGTGAATTTTGCGCTACCTTCTGTCAGAAGAAAACAGAAGGATCCCTTTTGATCAGTTTCTCTTTTTATTGATAAGAGGATCCCGCCTTGACGTACAGTGTGTATGCAGATGCTTGCTTTAGTGATAACGATACGAAGAAGTTGGATGAGACGCGTGTGATGGTGGAGTTGCTGGATGGACGGGCGTCGGAGTGTGAGCAGCTGAGGAATGTCTGGTTCGACGAACTGGCCGCTGTTTTCGACGGTCAGCGAACCAGAGGAGGAGGCGGAGTCCCGCTGGCCGTACGTATCGCTTGTGTCCTCCTTTTGTGATGTCGCGAAGCGTAATAATTATCTATTTTGTTGACTTGACGTACCGTTGTGTGTGTACAGAGTTGGCTATTGGAGAAATACTCGAAGGAGTGCAACGCAGCCACGGAGATTCCCTGCTCTCAGCAACAGTAAGAAGATGTGGGTGCGTGCGTACGAATACCGTATTTTTGGGTGTATATCCCCCCAGTGTATAACCCCCCATTGGCAAAACATAAATTTTGTCCAGTGTATATCCCCCCCTGGTGTATAACCCCCCCATGTACTGGAAGGTCCCTAGCCTACCTATGTAAGCTGGTCATAAGCTAGCTATAACTACTCCTACACCAAGTTACTATGCCTATAAGCTTAGCTGAGCACGTCTTGTACTAGAATAACCCTGTTTTGACCGCGATTATGCCCTAAAACACTTACTTTTGACCTCAAAAACATGCCTCTACACACCTCTCAAAAACATAAATTTTGTCCCATGTATATCCCCCCAGTGTATATCCCCCCCGTGTATAACCCCCCATCAGACCTCTCGATTTTTGTATAGCCCCGGGGCTATACACCCAAAAATACGGTAGTGCAGTGCACATGGCAGCTGGAAAAAAGCAGGAACTGGTGTGATGGATATATGTACGTGTGTGTTAGGAATGTGAGTCAGAGCCTGGAGTACGAGCTGCCGGGATGCGAGGGCGCTGCTCGTCGTCCGCTGGAGTTGGTGACGATGGTGGAGAGAGATGTGGGCGTGAGAGAATGGGCGCCGCTTCTGCCCGCCCTCCTTCGTCTGCTCACCGTCTGCTGCTCCGTCGGCGGCGACGCCCACTTGGACAGAATTCGATGGGCCCTGGGTTAGCATGATGGTTTCAACTGGCAGGCGCACTGCACACGTCTCGCCGGACGGGTTACTATACTACGTACGTGTACAGTGGGTACTGTACAGCTTCTGTTGTTGCAGTGAGTCCGATGCGGATCTGCAGTGATGCGGACCTGGACAGAGTCGGCCAGATGAGCGCCCCGCTTCAGCACGAGCTCTGCACCATCCTCTTTCACGGTTCCAACTGGATTCGAGAGGTTCCCTACAAACATACCTACATTTCTGTAGTATGTGTACAGTGTACGTGCATTGAACTGAGGGTGTATTTTGCTGTTTATCATTTGGAGGTGGTGAACTGTTTCGGCGAGCACATGGACAGGGAGACAAATGAAGTGGTCACACGCTTGGGTCATCTACGACTAATTCAGCACAAGTTGCTCAAATGCCTCGCCGGTACGTACTTTTACTCAGTGCCCTACGTGTGTCGTGTGCCGTTGTTGTTATCACTGCTGCTGGGTTGCAGCCGTGCCTGCGTTTGCCATTCCCAGCTCCTCCGTTGTGTCTCAGTCTGCACAAGGACGCATATTGGTTGGTACACCAGCGGTGACCAAACCTGCTGCCACTCAGAGGCGCGGAGGAAGGAAGAAGAAAGACGAGTAAGACCTCAGCTCTCTCTCTTTCTGTTGGACGTTTCATGAATTGCCTTCTTCTGCTCTCGAAAGTTCTTTTGTTATGCACTGCAGGCAGCGTGGTGGCTCAGCCGAACCTCAGCTGCCCGCAGAGGGTCAGAACGAGAATCTGGAGGAAGAAGCTGTGCCTGGCCCTTCTAATCGCCCTAATGGAGATGGAGGTGGAGGAACGACGGAGCCAAGGAGGGGCAGGAAAAAGGAGGAAAAAGAGAAGGTCAGCCATTTTATTTTGCAAAATGCCAACGACTGTCAAAGCTTGCATACCAATTGATGCATCACGAACGTATACAATGGAGACCGCACAATACATAACGGCAATAATAGTACATACGCATAACAGGTCCATTTTCCAGGTGCATCCTCCTGAAAAAATCCTCCACTTCCTGCGCGAGTTGGACTACGCTGTGCTTCTTCGCTTGCTCCAGTGTCAAGTTCACGTGTCGGAGAACATGGTTGGTTACTACTTTGTATAACAGTTGCTGCATCGTACCTTCGCAGTATCATATCTTACCGTGGGTTCATTACTGCGCTGTGTTGGTTTCATCGTTGCAGAACAATCGCTTGCCATCCCAGCTGTCTCTGAAGGACCTGGAATTCCTCTTGGAAGATGTGGACGCTAAGCTCAAGCACGCTCTGCCTTCTGCCAGTCGAATCAGCTTCTTCGCAGCACTCAAAGTACATGACGCTCCTTTGCAGTACATACCTACAGTACGCGTGTTGTACATACACACAACTGTAAATTAGCGTATGATGATGGACGTATATCGATGGTTGCGAGGATTTGTAATGTGGATTGGTGTAGGCTGAGGATGCTGGTGAAGCGTTCAGACGTCTGGATCAGTTGAAGGCTGAGAATGTGGCCAGGCGGATGGTAGATCAAGGTGTCCCTGCCCTCACAAAGCACATGGAAAGTCTGCGCAAATACTTGGACGTATGGATTGGGTGTACTTTACATGCGCTCCGTACACTGCGTTATTATGAAGATGTATGGTTAGTATCTGCAACGAAAACGAGATCTCTGGTTGTTGGTTTCTGCAGCGAGTTGTGTCAGCTGACGATAGTGTGGATGGTGGTCCGATGCTGTTGGACAACCCGACAGCGCTCTTGGTTCAACGATGCCTGGAACTGTGCTTCTCTTGCTTCAACACTCTGCTCAACTGGTACAAAAGCGACGCTCTCGTACGTGCAGTACCTGTACATGAGTGAGATGTGCTCTTTCCTTGTGTGTGTAGGAGTAAAAGCACTTCTGTGCAGCGGGAGCAGGACTCGCGGGAATTGGTGCAAGGCCTACTGCGCTCGCTGGCAGGCGAGAGAGTAGACGAGTATGCTGGCGAACACGACTTGATTCGGTATGTCATCACATAAATGGGTGGTGAAAAAGGGATAGTCTGACCAGAGAGAATTCGCTGTGTAACTTGGCCCGTGCTGCGAAAAATAGAGAGAATTCTTCTCCGCTTGCTTCATATACACAGGAGTACACACAAACTGCTCAGCACTTCCATTGTGAACTTTCTCTGACTTGACTATAGTATTGGAGATACGTGGACGAGATTGATGATGCTAACAACTTCTTCGTAGGTTGGCCGTGTCCTGCTTGGCACCGTATGAGCGTATGCTGGTGCAGATCGAACCATGCGTACAACTGCTGCGCTTGCTCATGTCCCTGGTGAGCTTGGGCGAAAAGGATCTATTGGCGCCGGCCAAGCGCACCATCGGTATCAATTCTCCTGAGGAAAGACTACATTATTATAAGCATCTTCGAACAAGTTTTTTCTTTACTTTGTTATGTAGACATTCACGGATACACTTGCGTAAAGATGCGTTTGTGTGTATAGAGAAGCTGGCCTTGAATTGTCTGCGAAGGGAATGGGACGACAGTGGGAAGGGAGTGACATCTGGTCATCTGAAGACGCTTTTAGAGTAAGTACCTACTAAGTAGTGCTCTTTGGTCTGCCTGCTTTATGTGTAATAGGGGTGTGGTTTTCATAGTGCGAGCAAGCCGGACACTGTGAACGACGTCTTGGAGCTTGTGAGTCAGTTGCGAGAGAATGGCATCGAGTATTTGGTGAGCGACGCCAAAGTGCCTGATGACAACCACGTCAAGACCTGCACCAAGTACGTACATATTCTTGCTCTTTTCCCGCATTCTATTTTGTAGCACCAGGACTTTCTTGTGCAGTATTATCAAATAAATAAAGTTAGCAGCCATCGTTAGCACATCGAAATGGATGTTGCAGACAATCGTTTCCCACGTTCTATCAAACGCTGCTCACATGGTTGGTGGATGCGGCTCGTCGTTTGCGCCAGAAATCCGCGCTGAAGAGTCGAGAGAAGCGACTGGAGTGCATCGAATCCTGGATCAAGGCAGTCAGACTCTTTCGCTACTTCATTTTCTTAGTCAACGTAAGCAGACGGACACCCCTGCTTCAATTTACTAGTTGTTTGTAGGCATATATGTACTACATATCGTCTGGTCTGGTCTGGCATACAGAATGCTCGTACGATGGGTCTTTATGTCGAATTGCAGCGTTTCGAAACTGCACCAGTCCTGCGCTCGTCCATGTCAGAGGGTGCCAAGTTCACGGAAGCGTTCACGAACAGCGGCCTGCTATTTCACTTCGAGAAACACTTTCAGCAGTCCAGAGATGACATCATCAAGCTCATCTTGGAGTTTCAGAAGACCAAAAGAAAGCTGGAGGGCGTCTGCGTTCACGTCAAGGTTGGCGCAACCAATCCACCTGCACCAGGGCAGCGCCTATTGTTTTCTGCTTCCTACTCCTACGTGTTTTGCTTTTCTAGCGAGGAAAGGCTGCCAAGTCTCTGCACAAGTACGTGCGCAAGCTGCGTCCCATTCTGGCTGGCTACGTGGCGAAAATCTCCGCCATCGCCATACTCAACGACTGCGCCGACTCCTTCCAACTCGGATATGTCAAAGCCAGAGATATCCATGTGACTATGACAATTATCGCTTGCTCCCCCAAACGCTCCATTGATTGTCCTTACGTGATTGGTTGCGAAATGTGATATTTTTTACTTTTTTAGGGCCGCCCATTGAACGACACTGAGCAGACGGAAGGAGGTGGGGAGGCAGAACAAGCGCCCGAGGAGGCGGCGACAGAGGAGACGGTAAGTGTGCTTACGTACGTATCAACAGGTTGTCATCGCTCCCACCATCAGTCCGCGTTTTCGCTTTGGACGCGTGCCAAGTCTTCTCCTCTCCTTTCACAACTCTACGCGCGCGCGTGGACCGCTGTGTAGGTCCATATAATACAGAGGGCTACAAAGTAACTGTGCCCCAGGAAAAACGCAAGCTTAGGGCAATTCTATGCTTGTGCGAGTGTGAGTACGGTATATATGTCGTAGCGGGTATTAGGATTTAGCGAGATGCAGCATCCCGCTAGCGGGTTCTGGAATTCCACTTCCAGCTAGCGGGTATTGGCATGTCTGTGAGATTCCACAAACCGCTAGCTGATTCCGGAATCCTGATTTTGACCTTAGTTTTGTGTAATATTTTTTTGACACCTCGGCACGCAAACGCTGATTTTAAGACGTTTATTGTTCAGACAAGTAGTTCTCAAAACAAGCGATCTTATTTCTTTATGCGCAGTGGTAAAACAAGTAGGCAATGCACTGAACTGCTTCGTACTAATGAAATGATGCTACTCCGGGTTTTTGCATGCTTCGCCTCTGTAACACTTTGAAGAGCTTTAAGTCAATTCATTCCTGAAACAGGGGCACTGCTTTGAGCGACAAGACTTTGCTCGTGCATTTGCAAAGCGATTTGTTGGAGTAGGACGTTTCTGAATGGTAAGCTTTCGTGAGCGCGATGTCTTGGTCCGAAATCTCCAGCATTTTGTTAGCTCCAATGACCTTGTGAAGTTGCTCGCAAAGAAACGAAGATGTTCTTTTGCCCTGCTCTGTTAACCCTCTTCGAAATCCCAGGTGCCCGCTTGTCCGTGGACACCCGACGGACGGGGTTTGCCCCGTCCGTGGGCGGGGTTTGTTTTTCAAGGGAAAACAACGAAAAGTCGGCATCCGTGGTAGTCTAGCAGTGTCTGAAGCTGGATGGAGCGTAGACTTACTTGCTTGAAGGATGCTTTTGATTTTCACACCTTGTACTGTACAGGGTGTTCATTATTTCGACTCGAAACGTGAATAGCTTATAGCTTTTGACGATGCGAGAATTTTAAAAAGTCATGTATGGCAAAGTTGCTTAGTTTTTGAAGACGAACAAAAGTGAATCAAGAAAATTTTAATTTAACCCCTACCATAATACGTGTTGGCCATGTACGACTTTCAAATACACGGAACGGGTTAAATTAAAATTTTCCTGATCCAGTTTTGTTCGTCTTCAAAAACTGAGCAACTTTGCCATACATAATTTTTTAAAATTCCCACATGGTAAGAAAGTAATAGCTATGCGCGTTTATTTTCATCTCCAAACATGCATAGCTATTACTTTCTTACCATGTGGGAATTTGCATGCGTAATGTATGGCAAAGTTGCTCAGTTTTTGAAGACGAACAAAACTGGATCAGGAAAATTTTAGTTTAACCCCTTCCGTGTATTTGAAAGTCGTACATGGCCAACACTTATTATGGTAGGGGTTAAATTAAAATTTTCTTGATTCACTTTTGTTCGTCTTCAAAAACTGAGCAACTTTGCCATACATGACTTTTTAAAATTCTCGCATCGTCAAAAGCTATAAGCTATTCGCGTTTCGAGTCGAAATAATGAACACCCTGTACAGTACAAGGTGTGAAAATCCAAAAGCGTCCTTCAAGCAAGTAAGTCTCCGCTCCATCCAGCTTCAGACACTGCTAGACTACCACGGAAGCCGACTTTTCCTTGTTTTCCCTTGAAAAACAAACCCCGCCCACGGACGGGGCAAACCCCGTCCGTCGGGTGTCCACGGACAAGCGGGCACCTGGGATTTCGAAGAGGGTTAACCAAACCTTCCCTCCTTTCCTGATAACCTCTGGGTGTGGGTTTGATAACCTTTCCTTCTTGTGGTCTTCTTTTCTGATAATCTCTTAGTGGTTTGTGTGGGTTTGTGTGTAGTGTATACTCTATGCTGGCTGATGTCGGCTGGCTCATCACTGTCTCCGGCAATGTTCTATCGGTCTGCCTGACAGCCTATGTAACTACAATGTAATGTACATAACTGCCCGGCGCGTGCTTGGTTGGTGTCGATAAAATAAATACATGCTTACGAAAATGCCATAACCCGCTAGCGTAATATGGAATTCCACTTCCCGCTAGCTGTATTTGGCATGCCTCATCCCGCTAGCGGGATGCCGCATCCCGCTAAATCTAATAACCCGCTACGACATATATGCATGTACTACCGTTTGGTCGGATGCAGAAAACGATGCACCTCAAAAAGCCGGCAATAATGCCCCGCACTTGCTTATTATACGTGGCTCTCCTGACCTGATGCATTGCCGGTTATTATTGCCTATCTTACCATACGAGTATGTACGGGATGGATGGATGTAATGCTGTAGAGTGACGAGGATGAAGAAGACGAGGAAAGTGGGGAAGAAGAGGAGGAGGCGGAGGAGCGAACTCGTCCGCACTCCGCTGGCTCCGATTCCAGTGTCAGCCAGGGATACTGATGAGGACGCTCATCATACGCGCACATGCGCCAAAAACATCTGTTTTGGCTTTTGGCCTGTTGCATCACATGACGTTCGTAGATGCGTGACGTTTGTCGTTAGTTTTTTGGTTTGGTATGTATTGTAGGGAGATAAAGTAAGGTACTGTATTGTCGATGGTTGTTTGCTGCGAACCGTTCGTGTTTTGTTGACGCTTGCACATGATTGTCCGTTGCCTCTTGTTGCATTTGACCTGATAAAAGTTTTCACGACAATGATTCATATTTTGATTGATAACGAAAGGGGAAAAGAAACCCCTTCTTCGATACTTTTACTTGCTGGAAACAGAAGTTCGAATACGCGCCACTGCGCGCAAAGTGAGAAGTGCTACGCTGCATCGGGAGAAAGGGAGGTCAAGGCAAGAAAGGGGCAAGGAGGGAGATGCCGGTAACACGAAGTGCAAGCGAACCTGCAACCGGCGGTGCTTCATCGTCCAAGTCGAAGGAAAAGTCGGCTCCTGTTCATAAGTTCCTTGTTGCGCCAGGTGAATGCTGGGATTGTTCCAACTAGGATACTAATGTTGTGTAGAATAGGGCGGGGGTAATTCGAGCCATTGCTGCTTTGCCTTTGTGTACCACCGACCAAGGACTTCTACCACCGACGTGCAAATCACGGAAATTGCGCAATCTTCCACTATATTGTTTTGTGCTTTCTCAAACCGGAGATGGGATGGGTTGGCCCGAATAACCTCGTACTACTGTGCCTATAGTACCTTGCTTGCGCTGTGTTATGGCTGTTGTGAGCGATTATTGCTTTGTGTTTTGTAGATGATCTGTCTCTTTCCGACTCCACCGTGTGTTCACTTCGCCATCCCAAGTCCGGTACTTCTGCTCAGTTCCATTTCTCCGGAGATGGAGAGAGAGTGTGCGAGCTGCTGCGATTCGGTGAGGAGACGCGTTCCTGGTTCCTCGGCGACTCCGTGGTGTCTGACGGCTCTCTGCTCCTTTCTGCCCCTCTCAATCCCATCTTCCTCCTCTTGCCTCGCTTGATCTCAGAAGCAGAGGTATTTCTTAGGCTTTTTTCCCGAAAAGAGAGGGTGATATGTAGCAGCAAGAGGAGAGTTAGTACTGTCTCTTCGTTTCCTCGCTTATGCTTCTGTGGTAAAGCGCTACTGCATACTGCTTCGAAGCGCGTCGAACAACCGATGTAGCAGTACTTGCTCTTTGGCAACCGTTCATTCTGTTGGTTACGTGTTTAGCTGTATCATGTATGTATGTTGTAAAACGGGTCCATGGTAGTATGAAACCTTTTATTTTTTCTACAGAAATGCTTCGTTCCTATTGAACAGCTATTGGATGATGCTCAACATCCTGCCTTGAAGAGATTGGCACAGAACCAGCAACTTCTGCGGTGTTTACCATTTGTGTCGGATGTCAAAGGTCAGCTATTTGGGTGGTGTTGTATTTTCTTTACGTCAGGATTCGGTTAGGCCAATGCTGTGCTTTTGTAGAATCATCCGACGATTTTCCAACGGTGTATCGACTCAACTCAGGAAAGGCGCTTGATTGGTTGGAACGCAAATTTCAGGACTTGTTTGATTCTTTGAAAAATTCTCAAGACGTGCACAGCAGTATTCTGAAGGACGGTGAGAGAAAGAATAACTGTATTTGAAGAGTAGGTTGTTGTATTACTCTACGCCCTACCGGTATTTTCACGTATAATCGATTCGCTGAGAGAGTGCGGGATTTTACACGTCATTGCACAATACAATGCAGTAGCATGTCCGTATGCACTTTTGCAGAGGAGAATTTGAGGCGCTACAGCTGGGGAATCTTATCTGATTATTTGCCTCCGCAACTTAGTTCGCAACTCAAGGAGAGGCTGAAGATTCAAGAGATTGTGGTGGCCTCGTCCCCTGTCAAGGTGAGTCGACTTTGATTGAAACCATGCCAAGGACGTCACGTAAGCTGATGAACAGACGACGCTTTGTTCTATTGCAGAAGCGAAAGCGAAGCGGCGAGGCTGATGAACCGCTGGAAAACTATTGCACCAACGATACTCTCAAGGCCACCAAGGTATGTTTGTACGTACATACATTACAAGTACAAAAACGTACTCACTACAGTGCATACCCTATTTCTGCACTGATCGGATTTACAGTAGTCCGTGTAGCATACGCATATGTGGAGCAAGTATTGTTCTCACTTTATTTCCCCAGTTTACTTCTCTGTCTTCTTATAGCCAGCTCCCGTTTTGACGCAAGCGCAGAAGAAGCTGCAGAAGGCGAGCACGGGTACGAAATCTCTCACTGCCTTCTTTGCAAAACCTGCAAAGAAGAATTCGTCATAAAACATAGTAGCCATACGGTTGGAACTGTTTGCTTGTACTTTGCCTTTGTTTGAACCAGATTTGCTCTCATTTTTGCATAATTTCTGTTTGGGAATAAACTTTTGCTTGGTCGCCCTTTTTCTTTGATATTCCGTTGCAAACGGTGTCAATATCTGAGCTTATATCATCATGTAAAAATCGACAAGGTTCAAGTGTTGCGCAAGCTGTGTGTAGTGTGTGTATTTAGTAGGTTTATTCACGTGAGTACGTGATTCAAGATGGCTCAAAGTGCTGGGAAGCGGGCGTCTCTGGCAATGGAGAAACTGATGAAAGGTGGACTGCCTCAATCTGCCTATGCGCGCAATATGGAGCGCCTATCCAAGCGCATTTTCGGTGAATCTGTGTATCCTGTGCGAGATCACAAGGATGAGAAAGTGGAGCGTCTCTACCGCAACCTCCCTGTGGATCAAGATGAACGCTACACCACCCGCTACTATCCGCCGCATCCCATGTTTCACTACTTGACCAAAATGCTCAGGGTACACGGCCTGTTCCGCGATGAACACATGGACTTCAAGGCGGAAATCGAGCGGCTCAAAACACTGAGAGGCAAAGGAAAGCCGAAGATCGGGGAAGGAAAGAGGGCCATGCTCAAGAAATCTGGTGGAGAAGTTTGAGCAGTCAACAGGGTGAAACGGAGGAAACTGAGAAAAGTTGAATGGACATGGTGCAGTTTGTAGAAGAGCAAGGAAAGTGTGTTCTAGTCATGCCGCGTTCAGATAAGCGTAGTGTGACCCAACAAGATATCTTGTCACGCCATGTCGTTACGATGCGATTATTCGCTGATACGTCGAACATCTGGCGTTGGGACGTAGTTAAGCTTATGTGAACAAGGCATAGCTTTTGATGGCGAGAGCTCATCGCATCACATGGGCTGAGCAATGAGCATATCAATCAATTCTGTACAACTGAATATTGAAGTAAATTCAATAAACTACATTTTGTTTGGTTGAGATTAGGACTCTTGACAATATTGGTAGATGCCGATTTACCACTTGATTTATCTTTTACCACTTGATTACCGATCTACTGCTTTGATTACTCGATTTACCACTTGATTTATCTTTTCAATTCTGTGCGGTATGCCGTGTGCTGTGTGACTTTATAGGTCGGTGGGAGTCTTGGTTGATATCTTTCGGTGCCGTTTGGATTGGATAAATATGGCGACAACTTCCGGCAAGAGCCAGTTATTATGTTGGCAGTCGCTTCCTATGGAACTGCAGCAGTACATCTTTTCCTTTATCACAGAGCCGTTGACCATTGCAAGAGTTGAGATGGTGTGCACACAGTGGCGGCAGATGCGTCCATGGTTGAACTTGACCAACTTTGACATTGATGTGGGCTTAACACCATCTCCAATCTTATTCCGAAGCCAGAAGAAAAGCAGTTATGCCGTGAAAATATCGCAGAAGGATGACGCGAAGAAAGAAGCAAGGGTGGAATTGTGTGTCACTCTGGTACTCAAGATATTGAGAGATGCGGAGAATCTCAGACACCTCGGGTTTCAATTGGAAACGATGGATGAAGAGCCGGAATTTCTCACGAGCGTATTCGATGGTTTGAATGAGAAGCTGAAGCAACCAACGATGAGCGTGAGAACGTTGGAAAGCATAGCCTTGCAGCACTCGAGGCCGGAGGGTGTTGAGTTGATGGAGGAAGTATTCAGCTTGGACAGCAGCGAGTTCAAGTCTGCTTGGTTGAGGAAAGTGCTTGTGTCCCAGAATGGACTGCGACAGCTGCGTCTCACGGGTGATTTTGTCGGGCTTGACTGGATCTTCAGATCTCTGCAGAAGGCCAACGTTCCTTCACTGACTCTGATTCTGGGCGAGTCTGAGGAATTGGACTGCGCCCTGATCAAGCCACAGGTGAAGCAGTTGCCGATGGTCCAGCGTTTATTGGTGAAGAGTTTCAAGACCAACTTGGGTTCCTGGTTTCGCGAGCTCGGCAACGAATGCCAGAAGCAAGTGGGAAGTAAGCAGTCGTCTTCTTTCTGGCGGAGGCTGCCTAATCTGCGCAGTTTCCTGGCCGAGTTCATCCACGAAGGCGGCGACTACGACTATGGATACGGCTGTTTGCTGGTGAGCGAGCAAATGGCTGCAGTCTGCTCCAGCGCTATCCAGTACTACGGTGGTAGTAGTGCAACGAACAGTGGAGGAAGGCATCTGCGTTTCTGCTTTCATTTCAAACTGGAAGAAGCGACTGTCACTGCAGTGTCTGAGATGAGACAGGTCTTGTGCTCAATAATGGAAGCAATGGAGAAGCATGGCTATCGACCGGTTGTAACTCTGCTGGCGGATGTCGCAGGTGGAGAAGAAGACGGTGGTGATATTGACAGCGATCTTGCATCTCCAGACATGAAGCTGGTCTTCTTGGAGAGAAATCTGGAAATAGAAATCACTGCTGCTATGGATGAACGTTTCTTGGATATGGATTTCGTAAACTAGAGTTCTGCTGTGGTGATTCCAATGTCGTTTTATTCTGCCGTTTGTCGATGTCAATGTCCAACCTATAGTGTAACCATAATCATCGTACTCCAGGTATTATTTATCTCCGGTTCTAGCGACCATAGAGCAAAGCGGTCAAAAACCCCACGGCTAACTTTCAGCCGCATTGACAATACAAAAATTATAGGCCTAACAAGCCTATAGGCCTGCTTCGAGGTGTGTTGTACTAGAATAACCCTGGTTTGACCTCAATTATGCCCTAAAAACAAGTACCTTTGTTTTGACCTAAAAAGTATGCCTCTGCGCACCTCGCAAAAACAAAATGTCCGAGATGCATAACCACCTCCAAGGTTTTTAGCCACCTCCAAAACATAGCCCCCCCCCATGCATAGCCCCATATTGGACCTCTCAATTTTTGTATTGTCCCATGGGGCTATACACCGGTAAATACGGTATTGTTCGCTTTGTTATTGGAAAAAATGTTTCGATTCGGCACCTGCTGTGCTCATTCTGTTGATGGCATTGGATGGATGACGGGCTCTGATATCCCGACCGTGGGGTTTCTTTTTACCTTCGTTCGCTATTGCTTCGTTTTCTTCCAGCTTTCTGCATGCCATAGGCCTGTGGTGGTACTGATTTTCCTGTACATATGTTGAATTTTGCTTTCAGATTGGTCCGTTATGGCAGCAGCAGCGGCATCCGAGGTTCTTCGCAAGAGGAGGAAGTTGTCGATAGATGCGGAAAGAGGCTGCGTAGCCCGCCGAACGCGTTCCAATACGCTCACCATCACGCAACTTCCAGCTGAAGTTCTGGAGAAGATCGCATCTTATGTCACAGCCACTGGCTTCCAGGCTGCGACCAGACTGGAGCGCGTGTGCAGACGCCTCAAACCTTTCGCTTGGCTCAGCGTGAAGGAAGTGAAGCTTATGGCGAAGAACAGCAGATTTCGAATTCACGAGGGACCGGAAGAACTTGCGGAAGCGGAGTACAAGAATGCAAGACACATGGATGCGGGTGCGCTATCTGCCCTGTGGTCAAAAGCACAAAACTTACAAAAGGTCGCGGTTAAGCAGGAGAGCAGAGAGGACAGTATGATCGAGTTGGATTCTGTGATGCGAAAGCTGCTGAAACTGATGACTGAGCAGCCGAAGATCATCGATGTCGTCTCTTTGCATCACATTTCCGCTAGGGGTCTGATGGCATCTCAGTCTACGTGGCGCTTTCTTCGTGCATGTGGTGAGAATCTGCGTCACTTTGGCATCCTTGTCTCCGACTACTTCCGCTCTGAATGGGACTGGAACGGCGAAAGAGACATCGAGTGCTGGAAGCTGATTGACGAATATTTGGATGGTGGGCGTCATTTAGAAACATTTCATGCGCCTGCTTTCTGCATTCCGCATCGCCATGTGCTGGGTGAAATGAAGCAGGTGAAAAAGCTAAGGATTTCAGTATCAGACCGTAATGACAAAGATTTTCAGACTTTCGCTTCTGCACTGGTGGGATTGCAGTGCGCCAAGGAAGAAGCTGCAGGTATGCGCCCTGTTTCTCCACTGAAACTCACCGTGGGAAACGGCATAGAAAACTTTCAAGCTTTTGCTGCGGCGTTGTCATGTGGCCCAGCTCTTGCAATGATTGCAGAGTTATTCTGCAGTGTCATCAGTTTTGTTGACGACGAGAAAGCAGTGTTTGACGGGATGAATAGCGATACATTCGAGAAGTTTTGGCGCGTTCTGCCCCACCTTCGACTGTTTGACTTCGAATTGGAATTGCCACTTGTGGATAGTGCGGACGAAAATCACGCCGGCCTGCGTACTATGTTGCACAGCTTCTTGGATGCATACAAGAACAGCGAAGGAGTTGGGCGATGCATGGAATACCGCTTGATTTTCTTGGATGCTGACGTGAGGGAATCTGAAGAGGACGAGGAAGAAGAAGAAGAAGAGAAGGAAGAATTTTGGTACAACTTGATTCGAGACGTGATGGGTTTGGTGCCTGTTGTGGATCGATTGGATCAACTTCATCAATATGATGGCCATAATATTGTTCTGTCGTATTGCAGTGGAAACGCGACCGTCAACTTTCGCCATTGAAGCTCTTGCTATGCACTGTGTCACAGTACGCAGTTCGATTTCGGTTCAACTTCTTGCGATGGCAATTTATGCGTTGTGTGTGATGATGTGATACATACCAAGGCGGTGTTTACTAGAGCTCTCACGGGTAGGCATTTTGCATTGATCCGGGTCCGGGTCCGGGTTTTGAAACCATGTACCCGCGGGTTCCGGGTCCGGGTCGGGTAGTAGGAATATTTGCTGTTACGTACATGTTAGTCTACGTACGTACACATACAGCATACTATGTGGTACAGTACGAACTGTACGTACGTACGTTACGTACATACATATGCAATAGACTGTATATAACAATGTTCGTTTGAAAGAATACATAACCTCCTCCAGGTGGGAAATTTGGAAAAATATAGCTCGATATTTCGTGTGAATGTCGAAATTCGGAAATAACTATCCTCTATTCTTGAAAAAATTTCAGAAAATGCTCAAACTACATCGAGCAGAAAGCCAAAATTGTGCGAAATTATACACCTTAGACCCGACCCGGATTTTCGCCTATTTTTCCGGGTCCGGGTCCGGGTAGCAAAAAAAGCCGGGTTTTCCCGGGTCCGGGTTCCGGGTCCGGTCCGGGTACCCGTGAGAGCTCTAGTGTTTACCGGTTTGTTTCGATACGTACACTCCGATGGCATTATGATTTACATACTACGTAGTAAAGGATTTTGAAGACGTGTGAGTGGGCTTGGTGTCGTTCTTTGTTGCTACCCTACCCAACGCTCACTTAGCTTGGGATACGGTCACTTGGTAGCCGGTCACTTCGTTGCGGACATTTCGTTGCGGACCTTTCGTTGCCGCGGTCACTTGGTAGTGAGAACTTTCGTTGCGGTCACTTCGTTGCGCTTTTTTCGTTGCGGACATTTCGTTGCGGCCATTCTCTGGTCATTTCGTTGCGAGTACTTTCGTTGCCGTTCATTTCGTTGCAGGCTTAGGCTTAGGCTTAGGCTTAGGTAAATCTCGCAACGAAATGACCAGCAACGAAAGTTCTCGCAACCAAATGACCAGAAAACGGCCGCAACGAAATGTCCGCAACGAAAAAAACCTCAACGAAGTGACCGCAACGAAAGTTCTCGCAACGAAGTGACCGCGGCAACGAAAGGTCCGCAACGAAATGTCCGCAACGAAAAAAACCGCAACGAAGTGACCGCGAACCCTTAGCTTACCTTTTATGGTGCCATCTGGATTTTTATTTGTGTATGTGTATGTGCTTATAGTTTGTATCAGTAAAATAATTTGGGGTAAACGTTCTCTATTGCT
>JASAMW010007336.1:0-12681 GCA_030247985.1 Epsilonema sp. ZAB3_2
ACACACAACACGTCAAGACGCGAGGAGGAGAAACAACGCAAGCAGCTGAGTCGCGAGCTGCCCTCCTCTCCGGTTGCGCCTTCATTGCAAATCTATGTTGAAGCGCCGTCTGGTCTTGCCAACACGCCGTACAAAAAGAAACAACAACTTTCTAGCCCGCTCAACGCTAAGAAAAAGCGTGTGGCTTTTGACTTGAAGAATAACCTTACTCGCTATTTTCCCCGTAGGTCCCGAAGGCACCAATTTACGTCCGTTACCACCCCGTTCTTCTAATACTACTCAATGTTGATCCTGTACCTACTTCCTTGCGTGCTAAAAGTCCTTATTCGCTACGACCAAATCCTCAACCTTCTGTCAATCTGCGCTCATTCGCTGTGCTTGCTATGTCGCGAGCTGTGTGTGTGCTTGATAGAAAAGTATATTTTGCTGATCTTCAGGTGCCGCTAAATGCCTCGCGAAAGGAACAACAGCAGAAAGAGAGGGAGACCAAGAGAATCTTCTCCACAGTCGAAGATGAATGGAGCGAAGAAGGCGAGGAAGAAACGGAGCCGCAGCCGGAGCAATGATCGGAGCTCTGCGCGCGTCAGCAGCCGCAGTAGAGGAAAAAGAATGACGCCGAGCCTCGGCAAAAGCGTCGCACTTCTTCGGAAGGACGAACGCCCTCGTCGGGGTCGGCAACTGCAAAGTGTGGTTACTCAGCCTAACCCTACTACCCGGACTACTGCCGCCGCTACCTTAGACGTTACTACCACCTCTACTGTTACTACCATGAAGTTTGAAGGGAATGCTGCCTGAACGCCTGCTACTCTTTCCCATCAGCGCACGCCCTGAATATTCGAAAATGCGACACAGCCGGAGACGCAGTTGAAGCCGCTCCAATGGCAAACACTACCCCTCGCCCACACAGTCTGACGAAGAGCTGCTACAGTGGCTGAAGGATATGAACGCTGTTGCTTTCGAGCCGGACAGTGATCCTGATGGAGAGACGTACACCATGTCGCTACGTCGCCACGTGGAGCAGGTCGGACGCGCTCTTGCTGATGCTTATCCATCTGCGCTGCCGGAAACGTGCTTGGGTGGAATGGATAAGCAGGAGCCGCGAACCTGTGGAGCCTACTGGATGAAGGACTACTATCTGCTATTCAACGGGCATGCGAGCTGGAAAGAGATGGATATCGCGTTTCGGGAGGAGCGAGCGAAAGCTATCCACGCGTTGCGCTATTACATCAGGAATCGCTTGGATTTGCTGCCGCTATTTCCTGGTGCTATGACCGGATTCCTCTTCCCGCTAAACAACGAACAACGCGAAAAAGCCGCCCAACAGGCCAAGAAGTACGCAGAGCAAGCGGAAAATCTCGAGATGAAGAAGGCCTACCTCGTCGCCGCTCAAGTGCGCCTCGCTGGACTCGTGGAGCTGCACGACGCAGTGGGATACCACGAGGAAGAAGTGACAGCCGTGGCCATGCAGCTTTACGAAATCGGTTGCTTCACCTGCTACGCGGATTTGCCGGCTGAAGAATTCCTGCTGGACTGGGTCTTGCGAGATCTGGCCACGCAATTCGATGTTGATGGAGACGGATATCTGCTAGATCGTGCTGAGGTCTGGCCGAGTTCCATCACGGTCAACCCGCCGCTACAGATGCCGTCCGAAATGCTCAAGAATCAGCCGGATGCGCCGAAGAAGGTGCCGTGCGCAGCCGCTCTGGAGTGCAGGAAACTCGCTAGATTACGTATCGACGCGACGCGCTATCGGCATTGGAAATATCCTGAAGCGGAAAAGCGACGAATGGAGCGAGATGCCGAAGTACGAATCGTGGACGTGACCTACGTGGATTCGGCAGTGGTGGCCCTGAAGCCGAACAAGGATCTGTTTGGAAGCGAAACGCCGAAAAGTCTTCGCTACTGGCAGATCTACAGGAACGAGTATCGGCCGCTACCCGAATGGCTGAAAGCCCTCGCCTACAAGAGAACGGAAGTGCGCCATCATCGAGTGCGACATTATCCTCTGATGGGTGCAGAACTACCGCCGCTATCGAAGCCCTACACGACTGGACAGCCGGAAGAAGAGTGGATTCGCGCGTGGCGATGTCAGCTGGAGAAGGCGCTAGAGGAGCGACGACGCTTGCGGAAGAAGTTTACTACTCCGACCCCTACTCCCACGCCTACTCCCTCGGTGTATTCGAGCCAGGAACAGCTGACTGTGGAGATCTCGCGTTTGACGCCTGAAGATCTGCGCCACCAGCTGAGTCGATCTTCACAGCTGCTGCCAGTGCGCGACGAAAAGGGAGATTCGGTAGTTGTGCAGCTGCAGAGCACGGACAGCGGAGCTATCGGAAGCGCCGCTACCGCCGCTCAGGGCACGGGCACGGGTGTGCCGCGAACCTCTTCCTCCGCTACGGTAGAGGAGGATGGTGGGCCGCCCGACTTTGTCTTCGAATCCGAACCCAGTTGCCGTGCGATCTACGACGTCTACTCTGAAGCAGAAGAGTTTTGCCACGACTTGGGATTCGCTATGCCTGCCTCGCTAGCTGAGGAAGCAGCCCTCGCTAGAAAAAGACTCACTACTCACGGGCAGCGCAATGCGAGAGAACGACTCGAGTGGCTGAGAGGAGAGACTGTGAAGGGCGCCGGGCATCCGTACTACGGTCATACGCCGGCTAGCTTTAGCCGTATTCGCGATGGAGACCTGTTCGACATGAGCGTCTTCACCGAATTCATGCGTGTGGAAGATCGAATGTGGTACCACTTCATCATCGGAGCCGTCGGCGTGCCGAAAGTGTGGGACCTGATCCCCGCTCAGCTGCTATCGGCAGTCTACAGGAAAGCCGCTCGCTACTACCGGTGTGTCGTGCGCGAACATTATCTGCTAGTGACGGCCAAGCGCGAAGGGAGACTCTTCTATCGCAATTCGACCTCCAAGAAGCCGTCAGGAATTCAGAGCGTCTACTACGAGTTGCCGAAGCTGATCGCCGACTTTCTGGCCCAGTGGGAACAACAGCAGGGCTTGAAATACGCACCGAACTATCACTGGATTGGAGACCCGGATAAGGAGCCGGACGAAAAGCAGAGCCATCGTCAGCGGATCTCGCCGATGCAGCGATCCAGATTGCGAAATCACCTGCGCGAAGCCGAGAAGAACCTGGCTCTGGAATCGCACGCATTGCGCGTACCTCCCGTCGCTACGCGACCACAGCGACCCCTGGCGGAGCAGTCAGCTGGATCATCCGCTAGCTCGATGTCTATTGGGCCAGCCGGAAGAGTGACCATTCAGCCGCCGCCAGCTCTACTCACGCCGCTACAATATCATGAGGCCGTCGCACTGCGAGAGGAAGTGAGAGAAGAAGATCCGCGAGAGATGAAGGAACAGCGACTAGCCGTACTACAGAAGTCCGCTGAGAAGCTGCAGAGCAATATCCAGTATGGACGACACCGAGCCGCTCTGACACCCGACGAAGAGACGAGCAAGATGTCGGATGGCGCCGCTTGGTACAGCTATGAAGACACTCGAGCAGGAGGTGTCTGGAAGCTGGCTTCGCCTTCCGAGCCGCGACATCACGAAGTGGATTTATCCTACGAGGTGCAGAGAGGACAAGACGACCAACTCGTTCAGCAGCTACAACAGCGCCGCATCTACGGAGTAGTGCACACGGAGATTCGTGAATCGGCACTCCACCTCACCCACGAGCCGCCCCCAGGCTTTACGCGCGACATGATCTACGACCAGATTCGAGAGCACTGGCAAGTGTGGGATGCCGCTGGAGGAGCCAGAGTACTGGTGGCTTCATTTCACTACCGCAACACCAGCGTGCACTGCGATGCTCTGGAAGAATACCTACAGGAGACGCGCCGCCTCATCCGCGACTTGACGAGAGAGCTGGAGCAGCCGTAAGCAGGCGCGTACGTATTCTAATAGCCGCTAATCGTACACTGTATGTAGGTACCGTAATATGCTATTATTTACCTATACGTACTAATAGTGAACTGTTGAGCTGGGATACGTGTGGGACGTGTAGAGCTGACGAGCTAAAAATACGTGTGTTTTTCTCTTTTTCTTGCTATACCGTACGTATGTGTATGTCGTGTCATGTACTTTACTACCTGGTTTTGTTTTCTCATGCATGATGATTCGAGTTTTCGGGATTTGCTACGGAACAGTTTTTAAGGAAATGACAACTGGTACTATTGCGTATACGTGTAAGCTAACGTGTTTCTTGTTATTCGCTAATCGCGCAAATTTCTCTTTTTATACGAGTACTACGTGTGCAATGTACCTTATGTCATATACGTGTATTACCGCGATAACTTTTGTTACGTACGTAGCATAGCTTTTATTAGCATAACACAGTAAGCTGTATGTAGAGCAGAACTCGATACACAGGTAGCCGCTATAGCGTAGCATCTAAGCAATATCGTACATGATATGTATTCGCTAGATAGCATAGTGTATGTATACAGTAGGTATGCATCAATACGTACTTAGTACATAGACAATAGTATACGTACATAGGTAAGCTAGGCATTGGAGCAGCGAAGACCGCAGCCATCGTCTTGAGAGCATGAACAACCTCGAGGAGTGCACGAGATGCCATCCTTCGAAGCTGAACTGCGTTGCACCGCCAGCCAAGGGGGAAGACCCATGCCGCTAGAGGAGACTTTTGGCCACATGGCCCAGGACTTCGACCGGCGTGTGGAACCGCCTTTCCTCTGGGAACCAGATGTAAGAATCCAGTTCTCCAGTTGGCGTGGTGCCTGCAAATAACAATACGTCACTCTGCGTCATCAGCCGCTACCATGCACTATTCAAATGCGACCTCGAGAAGAACGACAGAAATGTGATCTGAGCCGCTCAATAGCCAATCACCGCAGCCTTGTTATGTACTTATAAATACGTGCTGCAGCCTCAATCTTTTTCAGTTGTCTATTTCTTTGCGCTGCTCGGCTGCCTTCCCTGTTTTCTTTTATTCGGGCACCTGCTCTTCGAGATATCTGCTATAAACCGTTTCTTTCTTTTACCGTCGTTTATTTGCTACCGTAATCTACTGGTTATTTTACCGTTATTTCTTTATTCGCTAATGTACACCGTACCTAGCTAAGCGCTTCAGCTGAGCTGCTGGTTGAGGGGAAGGAAGACGACGACGACCGTCCCGTCTTCAGGAGATCGCCAGAAAGCCGCTATTTCTGAACTGTTCACCGAGGCCGGACTCTTGCAAGCGCGTCTTCAGGAATCCAGGGCGGGTTCAAGACGGGAAGATTGCCGGGTTTTGCAGCAGACCTCGTCAGAACTCTGGAAGCGTCATGTGGAAATTGTGCACAGCCCTCATTACACTGCAGGAGCTGAACGCAGATTTCTACAGTTGGCGCTTCCTGACTTCCGCTTCCAATAGATCCGCAATCGATGCAAATGTGCGAGCTGATCACACTGGTCTGCTTGCTTCAAAATCCGTCCACTCTTCACTCGGCGGGTTGGCAAGAACTCTTGTCTTTGTTCCAAAATCTCGAGGGCTGTTGATTGCATAACGTTAGTGCCCGGCCGGCGAGAGCACAAAGTTGTGCAGTATAATTTTAGATGAATCTCCTTCCTTTTCATACGTGTTGATAAACTGACGTTTCCGAGCTCTTTACCATGATGAAAAACCCGGACAATAATCTTCACGTTCACAAGATGTATCCGATGATAGACTGAACGGGACAAGGCTTCTCTTTGGCAATTTTATCTGGATAAGCTTCAGTTGTTTGAAATCAAACTTCGCGCCTTTTTGGCTGCTGCCTGGCAGTGGCTACACGCTTTCCTCCAATGCAATATGTTATGCTATGACAATCGATTGATATATTTTTAAAAACTATCGCCAAAAATTTGCGCTTTCTGATTCTGACTATTGAACCTTCGCCAATTATTTGCGCTTTGCCTACCCACGCCAATTTACGCTTTTTGAAAACGCAGATATTTTGCGTTCCGTCGCCAATAAAAGTGCGCCAAGACCCATCGCCAATCACTTTGGCGTACCTCTATCGCAAAAGAGGCTCTGAGAGTATGTCCAGCTGGTACATATGCAAACATGCAGTATCCTTTCTGGCTTTTGTGTTACGTATTGAATGCGTGTTACATTTTTGTGTTACATATTTTGTATGCACATGCGACAAAATGCATATTAAGTGGTTGGTTTTTTATTTTTGCAGCTCTGGTGAACGTGTGCGGCACCGGGTTCACGCCGTACATCCTGCCAGAACGACCGGGTGCTCCGGTGGTCTGCGCAACCGGCTCCACCTCCACCAACTGTCCGCCTCCCTACCAGTGCATCAGCTACCAGCCCACCAACACCTTCTACTGCTGCCAACCCGGCACCTTCCCACCCGCCAATCCCGTGCAAAACACCGGAGTCGGAAGTATATACGTGCACACATACAGTATGTTAGGATACTGTGGGGATGGCGTAAACCGGGACACCTAAGCTTTTCTGAACTTGCTGCTTCAGCAACTAATGAACATGGTATAGCTCATATTTTGAAAGAGGAGAGTTCGATAGTCGATTGGTAAAATACTTACCTCAATCGATCATATGGTTGCTGAGATATACTAGGTGTCCGGGTTACTCCACAGTACCCTACCCAGACGACCCATTAACTTGATGTTTCGCGTGATGATGTTCTTTACTACGTACAGGGTGTCCACCCGGCCTCTCTCCCTCCTTCACCAACGGTCAGTACCGGGTGTGCAGTCCGTTTCCGAACAACTGCCCCTCCACCTATCCGTACTGTCAGTTCGATTCGCAGCAGGGACGCTACATCTGTTGTGGACAGGGCACGGCGACGGTGGCTGTTAATCGACCGATTACTGCAGGTACTGTAAGTGTACGCATGTTTGGTATTACACGGGTTCGTGCATGTACGTTGTACTGTATGTACTTCTTAGCTCTTTATTTGTATACTCATACCCATGCCGTCAAATACTTAGGTACTAGTACACCTGCAGGTATACTATGCACTCAGATAGAAAGGAGAATAATGTTGAAGAGTGCTTCTCTGGAAATGTACCTTAGACACCTTGTTGATGATGCAGCATCCGATTTTCGTGCGTGTTGAGGCTTCCGCTTCACTTTCCAGGCCGCCGTTCCATTGAGAATCTCCTGAAAATTCAGAAATCGGGTGGTAGGCCCTTTTGTTGCCCCCTTTGTGCGAAGCAGTTTTCCTGAACAATCTTACCATCGTTCGACGTCTCTTGATTCAAGGAATTCCGTTCTGGCCACTTCTGTCTAATTGACGCGCCTCCTGAATGTTTATGTCGTGCACGCGCAAAATAGGTTAGAAATGTAGCAAGATATGCAAATAGGGCAATGTTTATCATTATTTCCGTAATCCCCATCGTCATCGAGTAAAAACTAAACTACACTAACTAAACTTTTAGTAACTAAACTACACTTATACGATAAAAATGAACTTTTCTGGCTTTTAGCCTACTAATCAGTTCTTTTTTTACCATCTGTTCATAGCACCATTGTTCAGTATTGGTCATTGGCAGTATTGGTATGAGCATTGGTCGCATTGTATCATCCTATCTGGCATCACTTCTTTATTATTATACTTCTTTTTCTTCTTTTTATACTTTATTCATATGTGTACACACATACCAGCATCCGATACAAGCCTAGGATATCCCGTTCTGTTGCATTGGTTGACTTTCCTGATGACGCCATCCTTTCTCTGCTTTCTCCCGCTTCGATTCGAGTACTGCGTCCCTGTCACCAGCTCTAAATCAGCCTTCCACTCCATAAACTCCCTGAAACAGCTAAACTCCCTCTCCACAGCTTTGAACACAACACAACACCATGCTCTGCGTGCATATACTTTCGCAAATCACTGATAGTATTGCACATGTAGGTACAACTGTCACTGCGATGGCAGGCGATGGATGGAAGCTGCTTCGCTCGTGCTGGTCAGTGGTCCCGCTTGCTCTGATCCGTTCTCATCCAGTGACACATCCTCCACCTCCACGTCCTCATCCACCTCTGACTCCGGCGCTCCTGTAACAGAAACAACAACACCCTGCACAGCAGTATCTGAGCCTGTTATCACTTCCTTGTGCTGTGTCTGAAGATGCTGCTGCAGATTGAACTTGTTCGCAGAGCTCTTCCCGCATTCCTCCACCACGCAAACGACACGTCCTGTCCGACTCTCATCTGCTGGTCTCCCTCGCTTCCGCTTCACCCCTGGATGATGCCTTGCGAAATGTTGCGACAAAGAAAGACGAGGACGAATACCACTTCGAGCACCCCTGGATGATGCCTTGCGAAATGTTGCGACAAAGAAAGATGAGGACGAATACCACTTCGAGCACTCTGGACATTGCTTGCGGTTTGACTCCATCCTGAAACAGCAATACCAACAAACAAAAGGAAAATCATCAAGCTCCTTTGTCCTTTTCTCCTTCAACTTCGTTTGGTTTGTCTTCGTCGCGTCGGCTCCTCGGAACTCGGCTCTCCATTGTAACTACAGCATAGCTATTTTCTGTCGTATTTTAGTGTTTTTCTGTTCTTTGGACTTGCATGTACTTCTAGAATGCTTTTTGTTCAGGTGTACATGACATAAACATTCAGGAGGCGCGGCAAATAGACGTAAGTGTTCTGGCCATGCCCCTTCGATATTTCGAAATAAATATATTGAATTCGTCGATGAGAAAATTGCGAGTTCCTTTTTGTTTTTCGTTTCTTTTTTGCGCGCCGCGCGCACGACGGAGCACGTACTCCTAGGCGCAGCGAAGCGGAGCGCGAGCTCTAGGAGTACGTGCTCCGTCGTGCGCGCGGCGCGCAAAAAAGAAACGAAAAACAAAAAGGAACTCGCAATTTTCTCATCGACGAATTCAATATATTTATTTCGAAATATCGAAGGGGCATGGCCAGAACGGAATTCCTTGAATCAAGAGACGTCGAACGATGGTAAGATTGTTCAGGAAAACTGCTTCGCACAAAGGGGGCAACAAAAGGGCCTACCACCCGATTTCTGAATTTTCAGGAGATTCTCAATGGAACGGCGGCCTGGAAAGTGAAGCGGAAGCCTCAACAAGCACGAAAATCGGATGCTGCATCATCAACAAGGTGTCTAAGGTACATTTCCAGAGAAGCACTCTTCAACATTATTCTCCTTTCTATCTGAGTGCATAGGTAAAATAGGTACAGGTACAAGGTACAATACGAGTGCATAATGCAGTCGTACAGTACGTACATACTGTACAGTACATACCTTCATCCTCAAAACGCGGCCAAATTCCCTGTAATATTTATGGGTTTGATGAAAGCGCCGTTTTGTGTGACGTGGTGCCTCTGCCCTCAATACGCCACTTGTGTTCGAGTTCGATACCCCCACTTTAGCTGCTAACTTTAGCATTGATTAGCAAAAAGTGTCTAACAAAACGTGTGGTGTTACGTCGCAATATTCCCCCGCATGCCACTTCTTACTTACTGTAAAGCTCCAAAAATAAGGGACGTTCCTTGATTAAAATTAGCCATAAAATTTCGTCCTTTATTTCGGCACATTTTCTGGGCCACCCTGCAAAGGACATAAGTTAGCGGCTGTACAAACAACTTTTTATTGCCCCTTCAGGCGCATCATGTATGGGGTACCTTCTTCTCGGACATCCCTTAATTTTGGAGTTTTACAGTATTCCTATTCCGATCCACCCCTTAGCTTTTTGCTCCTTGTTTCTTTCTATGCAGTGACGTGTCCCGGTGGAAGCCAAAGTGCCACATCTTGCAGCAGCGTCTCCAACTGTCCCATTGGCACCCAGTGCACCAGCGTAGCCAACGGCCAGTACTGTTGCCCTTCGCTCGCCGGAACACAGCCAATCATCACGACGCAAGGTACGATGTAAGGTTGCCTCAACTACTATTCATAGCTGAGGATTATGGGCGATCGATAATTGTCATTCGGGAAGTGCAGGACGATATTTGAAGACGGTCTATTTTGTGATAGACCTACACAGCTGTCCATGCCGCGTACAAGGTTACGGCGAAAGCGTGGACACCTTCTAAATAAGTGGACCGTACTTTGGCGCCACTTATTTAGAAGGTGTCCACGCAAGCGCCGTACTTTGTTTGTGGTTTGTACATGTGTAGGTCCATCATAAAACAGAGGTCTACAAAATCGTCCTGCACTTCCCGAATGACGACTCGGAGCGAACACCGCCAATCATCACGACGCAAGGTAAGGTTGCTTCAACAACTAGCTGAGGATTGTCGGCGATCGATAATGCATCTTTTGCGTTGTAAAGGCAGAAAAGCGGAGCTCCTCTGCATTTCGTGAGGTAATTTTACGGAGAAGTGTGCAGGTTTACCCCGATACACCCCTTGGATTGCTGTGTAGTTTACACGTGGTAGAGATAGATCTTTACAGTAACCCCCTCATTTTCCCACGCTTTAAAGCACGTTCCCAGGAAGAGAGACCGTCGGTGGTTGGTTAGACAGAAAATACCTAAAAACTCTCCTATTGAAAGCGCCACGTTTTCTTCTTTGTGGTTGCATTATTGCTGTTGTACTACCTTCCGTGGTTTTCGATATTGAAGATGTCTAAAACAAAATATTGAAACTACTACGTGCACATCTAATATCAATCCAAAATTATTCCTTTCCAGCAACCTACTGTCCAGCCGGCCAAAGCGTCCTTGTTAGTCCCGGTACCAATCAGCCGCAGTCCTGCGTGGCAGGCGGTACGTGTCCATCCGGCTACGTGTGTTCGCCTTCGTCGCTGGGAAGAAGCTACTGCTGTGGCGGCGGCACCATTTTCCGACCTGTCGTCACGTCAGATCGTAAGGGGCCATCTAGTAACTGCATTTTTGTTTCACGAAAAGACTATCTTTTGTATTCATGTCGACCCAATTCACATCGGAGACTTACTGTAGGCTACTTAGTATGTTGTACCCTATGGGGTAAATCCGGCCATGGGAAAAACCGACCGCCACAACTTCGGGCTGCATAACTCAGCAACCGGACCGATTGAGACAAAATCGAGTCCTTGACCTCTTCTCTTTCAAAAATGAGCTGTACCTATTTGGTCCACGATTTGCTGAAACGAACAGCTTAGGTGGCCGGGTTGCATTACCCCATGCTCTGGTTTACTACCCAAAGAACGCTCGGCATGTCCATGGCTGGACCGTAGACGCAAGCGCATGGCGAGCCATGCATGCGCCGGGCGTACGCCGAGCGCGCTTTTTTCCCTGTGCGTGAATGAGCCATAAAGCGCGTGCAAATCCTTGCAGAGTACGGATGTCCATCCGGGTCAACCTATCTCTACCCGGGCACCCAGAGCCCGTTAAGTTGTCAGGCGAGCGGCCCCCGCTGCCCGTCTGGCTACACGTGTCGTGCGTCCACGCGGAGTCCCGGCCGATTTCAGTGCTGCTCCGTGTCGAGGCTAAAGCGGAAGCGAGTGGTGGTCAGAAAGGGCAGGAAGAAAGCTGCGCAGAAGGAGGAGAAAGCAACGGACGAGCTGAGGCACAAACTGCACAAACGTACGTATGAATTTGGTTTGGGTTTGGGTCTTGGGAAGTCTGGGGGTGAAAGTTCAGGTCAGGATTGACAAAGTTTCACCGAGCGACGTTTAATATCGGTGGGTAGGTGTGGGTGGTTGGTTAGGTATCCATAGAAGGAAAGCCAGATGTGCCAGGGAATCGAACCCAGGACCTCTTGCGTTCCAGGCGAGCGCCCTAACCATTGACTACACAGACACACATGGACGGCTTCAGTCACACAATTTTCCCTTTTGATCATGACAGCTAGCTACCCGTAGGGCAAAGTCGGACTTCTTGATTATAATGTTATATATTCTGATTATGTTATTATGTTGGTTACTGTTTAATATTTTTATTTTCGGTAAAGGTTTTGAATTATATTGTACTCACTTTATACCGTAACCGTACCGTAGTCCAGTATGCGGCTGTTGTTGAACTTTATTGTTGCCAAACGTTTGGGATGTGCAACGAAATTATGTCTTTTTTAGGGTCGCAACCACAAGTTCAATGCCCAAATGGTACGGGACAATGCGTGAAATAATGAAGACACAGGTTAAAAGATTATGCAACACCGCATTTTGATGTCAGGGAAATATCCGTTGAAAACTACAGCAGGGCGATCAAAAATCTGCAGTGTTCCTATAGTTCCTAAATATAAATATTATTCTGAATGCAAGTGGAAAGATCTATGGTGTACATCTGTCTGTACAATATTTGGACGAACATTATACGAGTTCAAAGTTTGTGCCAAAAGAAAGTGCAATTTCGTCGTATAGCCTATACGTACTTTGCAATTAAGCAGGTCAATCGAAACAAACAAGCATTCCTTTGCTTCATCGTTTTTGTTTCTTTATAATCTACATCTTTTATGTATTTCACCCGGTTTATTATCATCAAACAAGGGAGAAATTTATGTTGCGGAAGACGGCTTGCTTGGCTGGTGGTAGCATGGTGTACGTACACGACGTATTTCGAAATGAAAGACAAGAGAACCCTGAAAACAAAAGCACTGTTAGGCGGTACACTTTCTAAAAATAGTAAAAATATATCCGTTAAATGCAAAACTCTTTGTTAGTTTGCTACAGCATTTTCTGGGCTTGGATCCGGCTCCGACTCCGGCCGGGTCCATTTTTTAGCTTTTGCTCCGGCACTTTAAAAATTTCGCCCTGCTATTAAGGTACATCTCT